>CAEGAE010096875.1:0-150328 GCA_903067095.1 Girardinus metallicus
ATATATATATATATATATATTCAAGTCTAGGATTCTTGTATAAACCCTGAATATACAGATTTCTTGAACACATTATATAGATCAATTCCACCCATTTGGATGTTCAAAAGCCTTTATTTCTATTATCCATGGTGATTTTCCACTTACAGCTAATTAAAACCATTCATAATGACAATATTATATCTGACCAATAAAAGAATGAATACAGAATTGTGAGTTTAGTGAAACTGTTTAATACCTGCTTTTAGGGTGTTATTTTCAATTTCATTTGACAAAAAAAAAGCACTGACGCTTGTCAGCAAGCGATAAAAGGGAACAAATTCAGGAGGTGTGAAAGGCTTTGCTAGATATTTTATGTTATGTAGATAGAGACACACAGAGACACTAACTGACTTCAGATTGTTTTCTTCGCAGTGCTTCTTTGGGTGACTCTACATGCCTGTAACTCTGCACTATGGAGCAGACTGATGATGAAGAATGACAAGATGAAGAAGAAGCCAGGCCTTCAACATGTACTGAGGACTTTTTAAAGATGGCCGCAGGAGCCTAATTCTTCGTTAATATTCCCCTCCCTCTCTCTTCTACGACCCTCTGCCCGACCCACCAACTACACAGCTGTCTGTGTCTGAAATCCAGACAAAATCCACACCACTTCCTGCTACAGACCACCCTCACTGCCCCTTTCTGACTGTAATGAACCTCCTCAGTTCTCCTGTAGGCCTGTTAGAGTGTAGAGAAGGTTTACCGTAGGTTGTGTGTATATATGCAGTGTAAACTGGAGTCTCTATATCAGTGTCTTTGCTTGGCTCTCTGTTCTCTCGAAACTTCCAGTTAGGCCCACACAGAGCACCGCGTGTGACAGACTGAGCGCGAAAGAGAGAGAGACAGCACAGCTGTAGGTGAGCAAGAGAGGACCTGTGAAGTCTGTCCTTTGCTCACAATGAGTCCCGCTTTCATTTTCTTCTTTTCTACTGTAAGACATCTTTTGTTTGTTTTGTTTTGTTTTTTTGTAAACTTGATAGACTGTTTGTTTTATATATCGTGCTGGAACGGACACATCGCGTAACATTATGCTACTATGCATATGCTCCCGGATCCGTACTTAGACTTTGTGACGAGCGTCCCTCTCCCTCCGTCTGCTCCTACGTGTTTTATTTTGAAATATCGGAAGTAAGAGCACAGGAAGTGCTGCTGCGCTCGAGCTTCTCACTCAACACACACCTTAGTCTTTCCAGGTATTTCGAGTACAGTGTAGGTTTTTTTTTTTTTAAGTGCACCTAAGCTCATTGAGCAGTTCCATGTAGTCCAGAACGTTCGCTTCCGAACAAAGTTGTGGTGAAATAATAATAATGAAAATAATAATAATAGAAGATGTTTATTTAAATGTCGCCGGATATCAAGCATGCGGACCAGATTCTTTTATTTCGACTAGAAAGTGAGGCGACCAGAAACGCCTCGCGCTCTCTTTTAACTCGTTTAATGAAATGCTGCATGTAGTCGTTGGGTACACGGCCGTGTAAACTAACACGACACGTTTGCATGTGACTTAGGCGCATGTGTGTTTTTACTATAAGTTCATAGATACTCAAACTGCCAGCAGAACGTCGGGCTGTCGGTCCAACATCGAGCGCGTCCCACCGGAAGCGCGAGGGAGGATTCGTTCAGATTTATCGCCTCCGTCTCCTCGCGCGGCTTCGCCCCGCGTTCAGGAGGAGAGAGTCCGAGCAGGATCCGCCTGAAGCCGCCCCGCGAGCGTAACCGAGCATCGAGAAGCTTTGAATGTTCAGAAAAATGCTAAAGAAGAGCAACAGAAAATCCGAACTACTGCAACGATGCTGTCACAATGTGTCGCTTTTACTGTTTTTTTTTTTATATATAAATGTACACGGAGAAGCTTTTCTTATAAAAGGAAAAAAAAAAGAAGAAATGCATCAGGTGTAATATTTCTGTCAAATACAAATTAGCGAATTGTGATCAAGTGCCAAATAAAAACTAAACAGTATTGTATAAATTTATACTATAGAATGGTTATATGTTGAACAAAATGTTTGTAATTGTTGAATTTTGTAGGTTTTGTAAGGTATCCTGTATTTTAGTGACTGACGTTTTGAAACACAGGATTTTCTCATTTTTTGGTCAATTAAAAGGCAAGAATTAAATCTGTGGCATACTGTGTGCACGTATTCATGCGGTGTGTGTGGTTTATTTTTGTTTTGTTAAATTGTGATTCTGTTTTACATTGGACGTAAAAAGCCCAAGCAATTTCGTTAAAATGTCAGGCTTTTATAATGCAAAAACAATTTGAGATTATTCACTGTATTTTTCACCTCCTGCGACCTTTGACCTGCACAACAGAAATGCTGTCACCGTGGGTACGGTGTTCTTTTGATCACATCGGTTTTTGGTAGCTTTTGGAATTATGGCCACAAAGTTCAACATTGTTATCCGACCAGAACTTGTTCTAACTAGGACTGCACCGATAGCAGCTCACCATATTTATATGGTACTCCAATCCCAAGGAAATAATCAGAAAAAAATTCAAGGCTTAGATTAAAAATAAAAACATTTTTCTAGTAAAAAATAAATTTTAAAGCCTCCAAAAGTGACCTAATCCTCAAAATTTACATTTTGTTGCAACCAAACAGAGACACACAGACATCTGCGTACAAAACTATATTTAATGATTCGTGAATAAGACTGTACATCATGGTGCCAAAGACAGAAGGATACAGAAGTTGACAACATCATTTTCAGTATGGTTAAAAGTAGAGGAAAGTTAAGCTCTGATCTGAAATCTCAGAAAGTTGTATAAACCTCTTCAGTTTGGAGCAAATATCATAAATAATGTTGGAAAAAACCCAGAAAAAAAAACAACTATCTTTACTGCTATCATGTCATTTTAAAATTCTCAGACATCTATTTACAATTCACATGCAAACTTTTAAATTCAGAGTAAAAAAAAACAAAAAAAAAAACATAGAAGCTACTTTCTAGAGGCATCATGTACAGCTGTAAACGTACAAAATCTGTCTGAACCATGAATAATGCTATGCTAAATCACACATTACATCAACCTGCACAACTTTTGGCCGATTCAGGAAGCAGACGAGGCGCTAACAGCAGACCTCACTAGTGTTTATTGTGTTCATCCTGTGAAACCTCAGCAAACCAGCATGTTGCTTTATATAGATCTGGAATATTACCAACTCTAACAGAATAAAAAAACATTTCAGGAAGCAACTGCTACAAGGTAACATTCATATACCATCACACATTTTGGCTCTTTGTATAAAAAAATCTCCTCTTAACCAGGTTGCCTTGCTACGACTGCCGCGTGGCGTTCAAGGAACCCTGCTTGGTGCAGTTCTTAACGGTTACCTGCGATGCTTGTGAGTGTCTACCCAGTTCTGTTGCCTCACTCAGCAGGCATCTTCTCTGTCCGTATAATGTAATGACTGAATCCGGCGCTGAGGCTGACGGAGGTCAGATTTCTGACAGGGTAACATGAAAAGAGTCGGCTGAGCTCTCCAAGGCGAGGATGAAGGTGTCCTCGTTGGAGTAGTGCTGGATGATGTTGTTGTCCATGTTCACCAGGACCCTGTGGTTCATAAAAACAAGGAATGATGTTAAAAACAGAAGAGACTAAAGAATACAGAGCCAGAGTTATAGCTAATACCTTAGTTCCTGGTTATGTCGTTACATATAGCGACTTTAACAAAATGTTTTTGCCCAGCTTGGAATTAATGTAAAAACCTTACATAATATGGTAGCCATTTTGTTTTTAATCCTCACCACTAGTTTTCAGTTCCAGTCCAACACAAAACAAGATATGTCCACATCAGTCCCCATTTTTAGGACAAATTAGCTAAACGTAGCACGCTAACATGCATAGGTAATCATGTAGCGGCTGTTAGAAACACAGATGTAATAGTGTGCTCCATCTGTACTCTGAAGTCAGAATTTCCAAGTCCTAAGTCACATAATCTGAGTAAAATCCCCAGAAATTGAAATTCTGATTTGGAAAGCTAATATCCAATATGGCTGCCAAATAAATGGCAGTGATAGCTGCAGTAAAAACCCATTTATTTGCAGTTCCCTCACTTTGTACATTATAAAATCAGCCACACACATATCATATCTCTAATGAACATGTTGCTACAGTACTTAGGCGTGTAAGATACAGAGGAAGTCATTGCTACGGATTTGTATTGCTAACTACAGTTAGCACAGAAAAGAGTCGGCAACAGTTAGCAACACAAATCCGTAGCAATGTCTGCGTTAAGTATTAACTACATTAATACTTGTGGATATTATGCTGCGATAGCACTTTATTATGCTGTTACATCATGTTGATGCTGCTTTATTAACCATTTTTAGCAACATTTTAGTTTGCTGCATACTTGAAATCACAGTTTCATTTACATTCTCCGCTACAATGGCAATCATTTGTTTGTATAAGCACAGCAATTATGTTTCCCTCAATTATTTTGGTGGAAGAAAAGCAACATTTCGAAACCTTAAGTGGATATTACTTTGCATTAGTATGTATTTTGCTTTAAAAAGCGAAAGCTGAGACTTCCCTACGGTTATCCACATGTGATCAATCGAACGTCTTGTGTCTGTGAACTTTCTCACCCTTTTTTGCTTTTCTGATAAACTTTAGCGATCTTCTCAACAGGCACTGTGTATTTCTCAGAAATCTGTGAAGATAAAGTAAAGAGCATGTCAAAAGTATTCCAGGTCCGGATGAAGCGTTCCACATTTCAACCAGTGAACATCAAAAGGCCGACCACTCACCGCCTCCACCAGCGCTCTGAGGGTCGGGGCATGCAGCATTAAGGCATCAAACACCTCATCACACTCCTTCCTCACATACAGCAGAACTAGAACAGAAAGAGCAAAGCAAACCATTTTAACAATGGAATAAACTACAATCGATATTTGGAAACGAGAACAAGAATCTGACTTTGATTGGAAAAATTCACCTTTCCGTTCAGGCTCCACTTTGGACTTCTTGGGCTGCGGTGGGCAGATCTCTTCCTGACTTGGCATCGTCTTCTTAGGCAGCCCTCTGATGATTTGAAAATCAACCATTTAGAACTCAGACAAATGTTTTTGTTTCCAAAGTCTCTCCTGTCGCACCACGTTTCAGGACCACACATCCTAACCGTCGAACACAAACCCTCTGTGTCGTACTGAGCTGCAGCAGGCGGATGTCTAACAGAACCAGTGATGCTCACCTCTCCACAAGAACCTCATCAGTGCTGACGGCAAACACCTGCAGGAAGCGTCAGAAAGGAGTGAGAAGCGCTCGGCCAGACGGAGGCGGCGAGCGTCACGGCGGCTGTGTCGGCAAACCGACTGGATCCTCACCTGCCCCGCTCTCTGCAGGTTCCCGAAGTGGACATCAGGGATGAACAGGACCGGCTGGGAGTCCAGGTCGAGTATGCTTTTGAACAGCGTGCTTTCAGCCCTCCTGATGGGGGAGCTCGGCCCCAAGCTGCTGTTCTTTCCTAATTAAGAGAGACGGACAGAGAGAGAAAGAGACAGCAAGAGAGAGAGAGAGAGCTCAGCATCTGTTTTTAAGCAAACTCTTAAAGGGGCGGGAATGTGTTTTTCAGACACATTGAGCTATTAAACAGCACTAACAAGTAACTATGTTACCTTCAGTTGTTATGAAAATGCTATATGTATCAAGTATGACTTAAAACATTTTTGACTTTGTAATTTAACCCCTTGAAACTGGGTCTCTGTCTCTTTAAAAATTCTTGTTCTGTCTTTCTTAAACTCCGCCTTCAGGAAGTGGTCAAATGGTCCCTCTATTCACCCTTAGATGTTTTTACCAGCATTACACTGAGAAGCACCTACTATAAGGAGCTCAGCAGATGCGCAGCTCCAACAAGTGTTTGCTAATTACTGCTGGCTAGTCTGAAGGATCTGAGTGGAGGAATCCTGGGGAAGTGCTGCTCTGTGAGGCAGCAGCTCACAGGAGGAGCTGCACCGCCTTCGAGATGCCACTCAGCGTTTTTCACAGCTGAACGGTTGCCATGGAGATTAAAGGATTTCTCAAACATGCATGAAAGGATCAAAGCATGTTTTTGATGAGGGGATAAAATTAGAACATGACATAAAGCTCAAAAGAGTTGGTTTTAGGTAATACTGCCCCTTTAAAGTGTAGTTCAAACATTTGCTTCCATAAAAAAAAAAATAATAATAATAAAAATGTTTGCCAATATCATTTTACATCAAATTAGCTTCAGTTAGACATTTTAATGTTTAGAAAGGACAAAACAACATGCATCACCTTTTATCCTCCTCCTTAGCTGCTTCTTCTCCTCATCGCGTAGCTTCCTCTCAGCTCCCTGCAGTGGGGCGAGGAGAGCAATTTAAAAAATTGGATCCACCCGGGTCCAGTCAGCCACTCTGAGCAGACGGCTCCTGTTCCCTTTGACCTTCCCTCACCTTGTCACAGAAGACCTTGATCTGAGCGAAGGC
The DNA here is from genome assembly GCA_903067095.1 of Girardinus metallicus. Lineage (NCBI taxonomy): Eukaryota > Metazoa > Chordata > Actinopteri > Cyprinodontiformes > Poeciliidae > Girardinus > Girardinus metallicus. The sequence goes on from CAEGAE010096875.1 coordinate 6,496, forward strand.
CCTGTGGACGGGCCGGCTGCTGCAGCTGTTGTAGCTGTAGGTGTCGATCTGGATTATCAGAGGCATGCCCTTCACTCCCTTCTGAGACGAGAAGTCTGTGCTCAGACAGTTGACAGAGATAAAGACCTGGAGGACGGAAAGACAAAAAAAAAAAAAAAAAAACTACGTCAGACCTTAAACCACGATCAGACCGTTGAGCTGCTGCTGATGGTGGACAGGTGAAGTGCCTTTTTTATTTTTATTTTTTTCCTTTTAGCTGTTAGAAGCTCAGTAACACTTGAAGTATCTTCTTGTAAAACACCTCATAGTATGGGAAGAGTTCTGATAAATTAAAGAGAGATGATATTGTTTCCTGTTTTAGCTTCCCTGTTAAATCCATGATTCTCCTTCTCACATGTAAAGCCCTTAATAATCACCTCCATCATACATCAGATCTGACTGGTCTGTATGTTGCCAACAGAGCACTTTGCTCTTGGACTGCGGGTTTATGCTGGTTCCTAGAGCATCTAAAGGCAGAATAGGAGACGGAGCCTTTAGTTCTCAGACTCCCAGTTTTAGTCCATGAGGCAGAAACCCGGTCTACTTTCACAAACGGGCTTAAAACTTTCCTTGTTTTGATAAAGCTTATAGACGCATGCCGAAGGAAAGACCGACCACTTTCCCTCATTATGCTACATTCACCCACTACTCTCCAATTTTGCATATTTCAGCCTTTAACTTGACGTTTTCTCTGCGACATAATTGCAGTGGCGATTGTGCGGCCCGAGTCAGAACTGAGTTTATTTAAACTAGATCATCTGAAAAGATGATCTTGACACTTCCTGATGTTTATGATGGACATACCTGATTACTGTCACAACTGCTCCCGAGTAAACCCAGATCACTATCACAGCCTCTGCTTTCAGGCCTAAACTACAGCTCTACAGATGCTCACAACGGCTGTTGTTTAAAAGCAGGTTGCATTGATAGAAGGACGGAGAGATGAACATAAAGGCAGTGCTTGGTGGAAGGCATCTCTCACACTGAGGTGAAGGATACAAGACTCTGGTTGATAAGAAGTTTGTTTTCGTTAGGCTTCTATTTTGAAAGTACTAATCCTTCCCTGTTAAGATCAACTTCCTGAAGGTAAGACTGATGAACTGCACAACCTAATGGCTTCACCTGGTGGGACGTCCCTATTTGTCCACCTCAGGGACCCAAAGGAACCTGCCTTATGCAGCCCTCAGATGTTTATACCAGGAACGCATGTGACATGTGTTCCTTTTTTTTTAATATAACCGCCAGTATGTGGCTTTTATTTGACTTCCCTATTTTGTCTGCAACACATCAGCTGATGATCTTCACTCGACTTTTTTCAGGGATGCCTCAGAAACTGCAACTCAATCATGAGCCTTCCAGTTACGCCCCCTGGTGCTCTTTCTGGGTGTAGCAGCTCATCATGCAAATCCAGATGATTTGCTGGCCTTGATGTGTGTCAAAATACACTCAAGTCAGATCATTCCTTCTGGGCTCTTACCTGAGGGAGTAGCCCTTTTCCTCGGTAAGTCGAGTTAACATGGAAAGCAGTATGTAGACTGTTTTCCTTCTTCTTCGAACATTGTGTTTAAGTTTTAAGGGGGATTTTTTTTTTTTTTTAACCGTTATTTATCATGGCGAGATGATTGAGAACTGGTTCTCAATTCCTACGTCGTCAATGCCACCTCTGCAAAACGAGGAGCCCTGGTTCTACACCATCACAACCACGGTCCCTCCCTCCCATCAAGAATGTACCAAAGACTCATCTCTTCCGAGAATACCTCATCTGACCAACCTTTAACACATCTGACTCACACCTGCAACTCCTTACATGTTGGCCTTAAAGCCTCCCAACATGTGCCATCACAGTCTTAGTCCTCCCTTAAGTACCGTTTCCCCACACTTGATCAGGTAAAAACCACCTGGTTGACAATGCCATGGCACTTTGAGCTCTCTCGGTAAACACCTCTCTGTTTATAGTTGGTATGCAGGTAAAAAGAAAAGGAAAGTGAGAAGAAATCCACGGTCCGTGCCTGGACATGTTGGGGAGCCAGCAGGATGAGTGGGATGTGACAGGAGTTTCTTTCTTCCTCCCAAAGTAAGAAAGAAAGAAACATTCATCTGTTCCACCGGTGTAGGGACTGTGCAGGCTGCTTGGGTCGCTCCCTCTTAATAAAGTTATTCTGCCAAGTACAGACAAGGAAAACCACGTTTCCATGACTGCTAGTCCATCACAGTTGTTCCTCATGACTGCGCTAACACCCTTCCCTTGAATCTAAAAGGTAAAGCAGCAGACGGCCAGGTACTGTTATTCAATCCACAGACCGCCTCCGTTTTAAAAAATGTGAAGTTTTGACAGTTGCTAGGTGAGTGTTAACATAACCCCGACATGTAAAGACTTCTGCAATGCCTTTAGAGAAGCAGCTGTTGCTAACCATCATTAAGCTAGGAATAACAGTCGCTAACGCGGCTGCCGGTCTTCCAAGGAGTGAACGTTCCAGAACGTTCCCTGCAGCATTGTTTGGAGAAACTGCTAAAAACCCCAAAGCTCCATAATTATCCCTGAAGTCATATTGGTATAAGATGAGGTCACAGAGTAGCTAATCTGACAGTTAGCATAAAATACATTGTAGTGGTAATGTTCATGAGTTTAGGATTTATCAGTCTTATGAATTAAAAAAAAAAGTCAGTCTGAAGGTTGAGGCAGCTCCCTTATTACACTCATATCATCCGGAAAGTATTCACGTCGCTGCACTTTTTCCATATTTTACATTTTGCTACGTTATTCTAAATTGTATCTAATTAATCTCACTATTCAAGATTATAAACTCATATTCACCATTACGGTAAGGCAGGAAAAAAAAAGGTTTTTGATTGTTTTGCTAATTTATTAATAATAGCAAACCAAGACATAACATTTAGCTTTCGCTTAATAATCTGTCGATACACCTATGGCAGCAATTGCATCCTCACGTTTCTTTGAATGCGATGCCACATGCTTAGCACACCTATTGATAGGCAGATTCAACCATTTTATTTTTCTTTGCAGTTCTGAAGCTCCATCATGTTTGGTGGAGACCAAATCAAATTCCTGAGGCCATCTTCCACTGCCGCCTCCAATCTGAGAATCTGAAAACCGTCGGCGATCCAGCAGCAGGTGCAGTCGTTACATGTGTGAGAACCTTGTTTTGGGTTTTTTTTTTTTTTGTCCCCGAGTCGTGAAGCAAGAACAGTCTGTTCACATAAACCTCTAATCATCTTAAAAACAATATCAAAGTCTTGTAAGGTATGCACGGCTTACATCAGACTTAATAAAATAGAAGAAAGCAGTAAAGCGTTTGTGAGAGGTTGAGTGCGAGGTGTGTGTGAGCATCGAGTGGAAAAAAAATGTTCCATGAGAACCTAGAAAGTTTGTATTCTCTGGTCAGATTAGAGCAAAGCCACAAAACTGGCACATCACCAGGATACTTACTATAATAGACCGGCTGAAAAAAAATCAAGGTCTAGTTAAAACCCAGATCTCAAACTGTGTCTGGATTTGAAGAGAGTTGTGAAGAACAAATTGTCTTCAAACTTCAACATGTTGCAGCAATGTTTTAAATAAACTAGTTCCAAAAATTCTCTACAACAAACTCATGAAGCAAACAACTAAAGAGAGAAATTACTGTTAGAATTGTTTGGTTTTTTTGAACCGATACTCTGCTGGCAGTTATAGAAACAAAGTTATATTTTATTGATAAAAGCAGAGTTTTTTTTTTTTTGTCAGTCATCGAGGAATAAACCTGTCGTTCTCTTGTGAATCTGCGAGTGATTTAGTGCACAGTGATGACAGAAGGTCACAGTGAACAGGAACAGTTCACAGAGCCATTCAGACAAGCCCCTCTTCTCATAAATCTCACATTTTGGGGAGGTGGAGGGAGGCGTAAAAAAAAAAAAAAAAACCTTAAATTCAAAGACTTCAAATAAAATCGACATGTTGGTTCAACTTCTAAAACTCAAACCACACCCAAAAAAAAAAAAAAAAAAAAAAAGTCACAAAGCGGCCCTGGCGGAGTACAGTGTAAACACTCCTCCACGCGGCTGTCTCACAAATTTAGCTGCATGGAGGAACATATTCTCATGACTGATGCCAAATCGCATAAACCAAACACAAACACCTGTAGATTTTTCCGGTAAAACGGGACGGGTGGCTTGAGCAAACAAGTCGGCGGAGACGGATAACGGTTAGGTGAGCTCTCACCGCGGCCCAGCAATCACTTTCCCACTGCGCAGCGTCAACAGCGTCGTGCCCCAACCTGCAGAGGTGAGGACTGATTTCTGTGAAAGCCTAAAGCGCAAATGGGCCTCCTACGCAGCTCCGCCGATTCCCACCTCCACCGACCCGAGCCATTTACAGTTCCTACGCCAGCGCCACATGCACTGCTGCCAGCATCAAGGGAAGTGTGTGTGTGTGTGTGTGTGTGTGTGTGTCTGAGTGCAGGAGGGTTTCTGTGTTTGTGTGAGGGCGCTCAAATGCCCTCGTAAAAAGCGGAAAGTTGAAGAGGACGCCTTGAAGTGGCGGCTCGGTGCCGTCCGCCGCTCCGCCGGCCACAAAGCAAACACAAACATGCTGCTGGAAGACCCGCTAGCAATGAGGATGGAGAGGCTTGTTGCCTGGCAACAACAGAGTGTGGCAAATAAATAAAAAATAAATTAAAAAAAAGATTCGTGCCAAATAATGACTCCAAAAATCTACCTCAGAAATCAGCAATGTTTGTAAAGTGAAATCTGAAGATGACGTAACTGCAGCAGATTTACACAGACAAGGTCTAGTCAAAACCCAGGGGAGGCTGGGCATGGCAGGGCTATGGAAAAACAAAGACAAATAATTTTGATCTAATGTGTTGACTTAAAGATTCGAAGACTTCATTTTGAGAAGAAAGATTAAAAGCACACGTATACAGAAGTAGAAGCACCAAAAGTCCAAGGATGTTATTTACTGATATAATAATGACATTAACTGGCAGTCACACTGAGTCATAACATGGGTGAAATACATGCTTTGAGCAACTGGAAATTAACTTTGCTCCAATTGCCACAGCAAAGCGTTTAAAAGATCAATCATAACCTAAAAGATGTCAAAATGCATGTTTTAATTATTTGATATTATTCAGAACATGAGGAAGAAAAAAAACACAAACTCGTTCCATCCTAACACAGTCGTCATGGTGAATTTCACAGCCTTGATCGCAATAAAGAAAATGAGGCCACGTCAAAAGCGACACACGGTGGCCACACCTGGAACACACCTGGAACACACCTGGAACACACCTGGAACACACCTGGAACACACCTGGAACTCCCCGCTTCAACGGTTCACATGATGGGAAAGTCAAAAGAAATCAGCCAAGATTTCAGGAAGAGAAATGATGAGCTGCACTAGTCTGATGCATCCTGGGAACAATCTATCAGTGCTTGAAGGAGCCGCGTTCGCCTGTTCAAACATCACACACAGACACAACAATCACGCCGCTCAGGAAGGACACGGATCCTGTGTTCCAGAGATGAACGGCTTCTGGTCCAAAATGTGCCAATCAGCCCCAAAATAAAAGTCAAAACTTTGTGTAACCTTCAGCATCCGCAGCGAAACGTTTTCTGCAGCAGCACAGGCAGAAAGGCCGCTCGGCAACGAAGAAGCCATTACTCCAAAGAAACAGAAAATAAACACATTGCATATTATTTAACAGCAATGCTAGAAAATACTGATTTTGAAGACAGTAATAAATACATCTGTGGCATATTCTTTTTTCATTATTGTGGCATTTAGCAAATCAAAATAATTCTGGTAATTCTTACTGATTTAAAACAAGAGAAGTTTAGTCTAGTGAGAAAAGAAAAAACTGTGTGTGTGTCATGTTATTCAGGGTAAACTTCTGGTTTCAGCTGTACCTCACAATCCATTTTTTTTTTTCAGCTATAATATGAATTAAAAAATGCTGATAATTAAACTATCCCGTCTCATATGGAGCCACTTGTGCAATCATGTTCACTAAGCAGTTAGAAGAACACGGTACAGTGAACACGTGGGTAGCGCTGCAGCGGAAACCTGCTGAAAACCAACAGAGCGCAGTGAAGGCGTGTGGCAAACAGTAAATATTTACAGTCAAACCTGCAAAGCCGCAATTACCAGTCTGCGTTTCTGTACAGCCGATTAAAGAGTGACGCTCGGCTCGAGTGGAAGAGGACGGGGTCACTGCTGCTGGCCGCAGACTGCCCACAAATATGGGTTCTGTCTTCATCCAAGTGAAATTAAAGCGGAACGTCCGTAGCAGGCCGTACAAAACTTTTTTTTTTTTTTTTTTTGCTTTTACATGCTCAACAATAAGTTCGACACGGAATGGTTTCATGAATGGAAGTGAAAATGGATCTCTAATTCATGTGAGGTCTGTCGGACGGACATATCGGACTGCATGTCGTCGCGGTAAACGGCCGGGTTCTGAAAACTTCAAATCCCAGCATGCCTCTGCTGCTGTTGGCTCCTACCTTGGCTTCTTCGTTCACATCCCAGGTGAAAGACACGGCGTTGTAGGCGATTTCCTCCACGTTCCCAATGGTGCTGAAGCTCTCCTTGTAGTCGGCTGGATGCAAAGACAGGAAACATGAGAGAACAGTTTCAGCCGGGGGGCTCCGGGGCAGACGTCCGTCTGTCATCATTTTTAATATTTCAATGCAATCTCAAAATTACAAGCAGGGGTTTTATATATATATATATATATATATATATATATATATATATATATGTATATATAACTTTAAAGTTATTTCCACTTTAAATAACTTTAAAGTGGAAAAAAGATTATGATTTAAAACCTCATTTTTGGGATGTTGTATCCAAATAGCTGTACTGGACATTAGGGATGCAATAATGTAAAAATTTGATACCAATATACGATATTAATGTTGCTGTTATGACTGATAACTGAGATATATATATATATAGATATATATATATATATCTATATATATATATCTATATATATATATATAGATTTACACATGTACACACACACACAGATAGATATAGTTAGATTCAGATATATTTTCCTACTCTTTCAATATTGTAAAATCACCAACCCACATGACCAAACAAATACCAAATGACCAATCCCCGAAAAACAAACAGCAACAAGATGGAAATCAATATCAGTTGATATCAAACTTTTTCTTTGGTTTTTGTTTTTTTTTTACTTACCAGACACATCACTGCTGTATAGTGATTCACGTTCAAAAATTGCTAACAGCCGACACCAATGTGAATGCCGATGTATCGTGACTCACTGCTTCAAATACTGAAGCATATCCCAAACAATTTTAGGAAGGAGCCCACAGTGACTAAAGAGAACACTGTTTGCTAGTTTTATGTAAAACTTACTAAAATATTTCTCAGGGCAAAATGATCCACTATTATCCACGAGTAGAAAGTGAAATTTATCACTACAATATGTGGTCTGTGGGTTTTTCTATGAAATATTGTTTTACCGCTTTATTAATCAGCCGTTCCAATGTTTCAATAGGAAATTTATCAGCAAAATATTACCCAGCAACAAGAGGATCTGCCGGATGGTTCTGTTCTATAATCTGTGTCAAAAAGGAGCAAGAGGGAAATACATTTGACCTCTAGATGAATATGGAGAGCAGCGAATAGTTAAGGAGGAGAAAATGATCTAAATAAGTTATTTTACAGCTTATTTAAGGTTAAATTGATTGTGGGTGAATGGGAAGATTAAAGTTATACAGCGCTATAATGTCTACACTTCATTCCATCAACGAAACAAAATGGTGGTGACATCATGGATTTAACTGTACTCTTTCCCAGATCCCTTTTTTACTTTTCAAAATTCCACATATTACAAACCCATTGTTTAACCTGAAACTTTCAATTTCACTAGTTCAACAGACAAAATAATCCAAATATATCGGGACTTAATATTTTTGTGGAGCTTGAAAATATTAAGTTTATTAGTCTATTTGACTAAACGAGCCTTCTGAACTTTCCTGAACTCATAAACTCTGCAGGTTGCTTAGCAGTCCGCCAAAACAATCTGCAGCATTTATGAGTTCAACAACTTTTTTTCCTCCTCTTATCCCCTTATCTTACACGCAGTATCTCTAGGTAAATCAATATCTGATGCGCAAATATTTTCACGTCTTAATTCGACTTCCAACTAAGAAAAATAAAAAATAAAAAAAAATCATCCCAGCACACCTGGGTCACATTCATTTCCACTCTCTTACCCACGGTGCAGCAAGTTCATGCCAGCAGCGTTAGTGGCGTGAACTTGCCATGCACAGAAAAACCCACTAGTGGATGACAGATCTGGTTCATTCCTGAGTTTTTAGGCCGCAGGTTGAGGCCTGCCTCTTGAATGATCATACAGGATATGGCCGCAATCCAGGCCTGCACTCATTTCTCCGTAACGTCTATGCAAATGCAGCCCCACTGGCTGTCTGTTCGCATGACTCCTGTGGGAATCGAACATCAACTGTTATTCAAATCTAATCCGGTTTTACTGCACAGCAAGTGGAGGGATTCTCTGTCAGTTGTGCCGCATGATCCCACCTTGTTTTTCTTGTAGAGTAAGGGGGGTGGGGGGTGTTAGCAGTTCCTGAGAGTAACAGCTAATGCTAACTTGTGTAAAAAAAAAATATATATATATAAATATATATATATATATATCATAAAGCACTTAACTCTGCAGCACAAAAGGCAACATCCTCCACCATGATGACTAACCACATTCGACGTAATGACCTTCTCCGAGGAAGGAATTGCTTTTTGCTTTAGAGTCTCCCCAACGCTCGCTCCTCGGCTCTTGTCTCCCCACACGGTCCTCTTGCTACTTTTTTATTTTTTGCTTTCGCTCCTCTTATTTCAATTCTCAAACTTTTTCCAAGTCTCTCCATCCCTCATCACCCTGTAACTTGCCGCTGATGCCGAAGAACAGCGCGGCAGCCCGAGGGGCGGATCTGCTGCAGCTGATTGGCTCTCCTCGCTTACCGGTGAGGTGTGAAACGTCTGTCACGCCGCTTTAGCTCTTCTCCGAGGGCAGCCCCCTCGCCCTGCTTTTCATCCGCGCACTTAGCTTTTACACACTGTGCTTTAAATGTGACTGAACTTTTATCTACACCGATTAAAAACACCATCGTGGGGAAAGTCAAATCGGCGATGTTTCAGTTTAGTGCGTGGAGGAAGATGAGCCGACGCGCAGATGCACACAAACAGAAAAGCTCCCGGTTGTCGGAGACGCCAGTGGGCCCTGCAGATGAGAGCAGATTGTCATACACTTCATTCTTGTAATGGGCAGGCAGATGGCAGGCTGCTCTGTAGCCTCTGCTCAAGCTGATGGCTCTATTCATCAGGCCGCTGCGCCCTCCCTGCAGCCCTGCACTGGGCTCACAATTTATGGGCTCCTTTTCTCTCGCACTTTCCTTCTGCTTCCGCCCCATTTCTTATTTATTTCTTCCTTTTGTTTCAGCCTGCACCTCCTCTGTTTTCCCCGAGTGTGCCCTGGTGTTTTTGTGGGACACCATAAGAGGTTGTTTGGCTGCAGCCAGAAGTGTTGCTGGTTGGGTGCGTGGGGATTGGAGTGAACTGCTGGGCTCTGTTTTCAGAAAGTGCCGCTTGAGTCTTGCATTGATTAAGGTTCGGGTCATGCACACTTTAAATGCTTTAAACCCGCTACGTATTACATTGAAAACAAATATCTGGGTGTGGAACGTTTACTGGAAACCTATGATCTATTTGGACATTTTAAGGCAAGCAGAGACTTTTTATAATTAGAAAACTGTACAAAAAAAAAAAAAAAAAAAAGCAAATTTGATATTTGCTCATATTTCAAATGAGTGAACCGGGTTGTTTTAACGTGTTAGTTTTTATTGTGAAACAACAAACTTAAACATTCCCGTTTAATCAATCCGTTTTTCATGCTTCGATCTAGATAACTCACGAGAAAATAGCTTTGTAAAAATATTTAACTTCTTTTCAACTCACTTAGATTATACATGTACAATCGTTTGTTTAGTTTTGGGGAGAAAATAGCCAGGAAATGACCGTTATGAAGGATGTTTCTCTATAAATTACGGCATAAAGATGCACTCTGTCACAGGATTGTTAAATTAGCAGTGGGCATAGTTTTGGCACCTCATTTAAATCGTTTGTTTTCTCTCTACCGCAGTTGTGCACTAAGAGCATGTTTACAAAAGCTCATGTCTGATATGAAAATTTATTTCCTGTCCAGTATCTTTAAAGCGCCATTGATTAAAGGGGAAAACTCACAGATTTAATGAAAACCAAGAATACAAGTAATGACTGCTAGGCGACCTAATATGCTGGGTGACCTGCTTCAACCAATGAGAGGAAGATTGGTTGAAGCAGATTGAGATTGCTTTGACCTATATATCATGCATTATTAAAAAAAACAATATCAGTACCGGATCTAATGCTCCCTCTCTGAGGACGGAGTTTAGTTTAACTCTGGTGACACTGATTTAAAAAAAAAAAAAAAAAAAGTACAACTTCACAAAAGAAACTTTAATCAGGCATAAATCACAAGCTTGGTGTTCTGGTGAGGAGAAGATAAAGAACTATCTGTTGAATAAGTGATGGTGGTGGTGCGGCAGCATTGTGCGGCTCTGCATGTGTTTATTAGGAAAGAGGAAAGCGAGGAGAGCCGCAGTGAATGAGAGCGTTGACTCTCAGTTTCCCTCCGGAGATAAAGGAAACGGTAATGAGACCCTGAGCTGCTGCGTTGAAGAGACGGCGGCACCGCCAGGGGATGGGAATGACCTTGACGTCCGTATCAACAGCTGGTCATACACACTCTCAGGCTTGCAGCAATCAAGCAACTTGTTATTATAGACGTTCACATCGGGAAGCTTAATGTTTCTGACTATTTCCTTTGGAAAGGCTCTATTCTGCCTTAAGATCACTGGTCTGAATTGAGAAGAAATAAAAAATAAAAATGAACAAAAAAGATCTATGCTACTTGTTGTACTGAGACGGAGGCAACAGACTGAATGCTTAAATTGTGTCAAAGTAACAATGCTCACCATATTGGAACAGCTTTCTTCACTTGCACTTTTCCAGGCTGTACATAAAAAAAAAAAAATAATGTCTGGTGCGAAGGCTGCAGCTCCAATAGTTTGATTCTGAGACAGAAAGATCCAGACTCTGACAAAAGATCCATATTTTTTATCTGCTTCAGTTTGACTCTTTACAGAAGTCCTGACCTTATGTCATGATGCCTAACGGTTAATACAGTATGCTTTATCCAGAGGAAGGTTAACCACATGTGGTGTCATTGAAACTGTTTAATTCAGTCTTCATGTGACACAAGAGTACATTAAAATGTTAATATGTTGTCACTAGATACTTTATTAAGTTCACACTGATAGCATCATGTTGACTCTCCCTAATTATTCAAGGCACAAAATCAACAAAGTGAAGGAAGCCTTTCTTTGAAAACATTCAGCGGTACTGAGATGACAACATCACACACTTGCTGCATGTTCCTCTGCTTCTTACCGAAGATCCAAATCGCCCCAAAAGTGCTCTGCTGGATTCAGATCTGGGGACTGTGAAGGCGACTGGAGTATAGGAAACCCATTGTCATCTTAAAAAAAAAAAAAAACTGTTTCAGATGATTTTAGCTTTGGAGCATGGTGCGTTATCCCACTGGAAGTAGAGACGAGAATATGAGCACGGTATGGTCATAGAGGATGGACGTGGTCAGCAACTATACCCAGAAGCTGTGGCATTCAAAAAAAAAAAAAAAAAAAAACAAAGTAAAGAATCCAAAGTGTCCAAAGAAAATATTCTTGGTAACTTTGGTGAACCTGTGTGAACTTGCCTCACTTTTCTGTGTTATTGCCTACTGAGCGTTGTCTATTTTTATGTAGATATTCAGGGTCTTACAAATACAAAAAATGCATAGAGCACTGGATAGATCGTTTATTTGTAATATTTATATACATTTTAAAGTAATTTTGTGACTACAATAATAAGAGTAATAATGGAGGAAGTGGATTGCGGTGTGAGAGAGAAATTCAAATGATTGCCATTTCTCGTCATAGCTCTTTAAATTAATTAAATCTGTACATTATCAGAGGCTTAGCCGGGGCTTCCAGGAGCAACATTTGTATGTAAAGGTTTAGAAACTCCCTTCATGTCAGTGAGTGACATTAGCAAGTGGTTACTAAACCTGTTACATGGGCCTGCATAAGCCTATCCATCCGTGAACTGCGAGAAGCCAGTTTAGACTAATCCCCACAACTGTATAAAAATTGTTTTCTTAACATTCTGAAGGGGATTTAAATTACTTCATGCCTTACAACTCGCCTGTGATGTGGTGTGGAGCGGGTGCCTGGACCATTTAATTTGTCCACAAGCTCGGTTCACTTTGGGTGACTGAGGTCCATTAACGCTCACTGTACGTGCTTGCTTTTTTTTCTCTTTTTTTTCTGTAACGATGGAAATCTCTCAAGTCCCCCCCGACCTCTTCTTCAGTACGTAAATACATGCAGTGGAGGTTAAACGCACACACCTGCCGGTGCGAGTTCACTGTAGAGACCCACAAAATGATTTATTATTTACAATATGGCTGAAGCCGCTGCAAAATGTGAGCTTTCATGTTGTAAGCAATGGCCTAGAGGGCAAATACAAATGCTCCACATTAAAACACAGACACACAAGCTAAAGCAAGCGTTGTGCTTTACACCTCATTGTCCTATTTATGTAACATGGCTGGAGGCCCTAAAAACACAGACGCAGTCTGATATGATTAACTCCATTTGGTGTCTGCGACTGGGTTATATTGGGAAGGTGGCGTCATCCCAAACAAACACACCCATCTGTACAACCCAGGGGACACAAAAGGGTCTTACATTTTAAGACCCTTTTGTGTCTTAAAAGGCAAAAGACTGGAAATAAAATATTATTTTTTACACATTTTAAGAATGCTTAGTCTGGACAGGAAGAAGAGAAGACGGTAAAATATAAGAGAAAGATGAATGAAGGAAGAAAAAACTGATGGAAGACGGATAGTTTTTCCAAGTCTTGAAATTATTTCTTAGGGCTCTGTTTCTCATAATCCGTAAAAATTATTGAGAAACTGTTGGTATGGCAACTTTGTTTTGCTGTAATTGTGCTAAAGTGTAAAAAGAATCAACAAACAAGATATCCCTTTTAAACTGTACAGTTTTTAAAGAGACAGGCAGAAATACTGACACAAAAATGTGAAATTAAAAAAGATATAATTAACTTTTTCTTTATTTAGTTTTTGGATGACATCAGATATATTTTGTTAGATATATATCCTTCTGCAGCCTATCTTTACAGTAACTTGAGTTTACAGCCGTTTCCTGGTTGGCTACCAGGAGTATGTGGGGTGCACAAGAAAGTTTCTCTTGTGCATGAGAAACCACGTTTTTTTATTTTTTACCCATGTCCCTTTAAAGGCTCCATAGCTTCAGAATAAGGATTTATTTATTTATTTATTTTCAGACACCCAATACGATTTCCTCATCGCTTTTCCAATCTGGGTTCCTCTTTACTGAAGTGATGCATCCTGAGTGTCGACTAATCAAATCCCCTTCATAGACAGAGACTGATGGCTCCATTAGAGCTGCTAATGTTAATCACTCTTAAATATTTATTGGGAGGAATTCTTTAGTTTAGCCTTGACCTTTCCGTGAAGCTCGTCACCATGGCTATTGTTAATGCTGATGTCGCTGGGTTTCTACCTAAACGTGGCTGCGACGCCTTGCCCCTGGGCTGATATTGATTTTGATTGAGCAGATATTGTTCTGCGTTAATGCGCTGTTTGAATGACATTGGATTATCAGGCTGGGTTTGACCCCAGAAGTGGGCAATCCATGCATTGGAGAAGCCCAGGGGCATGATGGGAAATGTTTTATCAATGAGAAGAGCTCGCTGCGTTGAAGTGGCAGTGAAGGTAATGGAATCAGACCAATAAAGGGGTTTCTCTCAGTTTGTGTCAGCTCAGATCGAATGTTGCGACTTAAATAAAATAGTTATTTCTGATACAAAAAAGTAGCCGACCATCACATTGTGACCTAAGTTGTCTCTGGCCGACTCTCGCACAGTGCTGGGGGCAAAACGGTTCTTTTATTATTCTTAGATAGCTACAAGATCAGGCAGTATTTTGGGGATAATTGTAGAGGACCTAGAGGATAACTGCTTGTACTTCTATCCAAAGGCGTAACAATACCAGCAGCATCAGTTCCAGCACACTCTGAGCTCTTTTTTTTATTTTTTTTTTTTACTTTTTTACTTTTTTCTGGCAACTTCAGATGAAAGAAGCCATGTGAGATACCACAAAGTTTCACTAATGGCATGTGCTTTGGGGTACTAGACATCTTCGACTCCTGGGGAAATGATTGTGCTCTGGCGTTTTAATGAAATCCATTAATCATTCATTGTTGTTCTTTCAACTGACTGAGGCTTACACAAACTTTCAGTGTTCCATTTAAATTACTCCTAATTTTTTCCCAATCTAAACTTTCACCCACACTGAACACCCACACTGTGCTACCATCTACACCACTCCACACCCCACTCCTTACCACATCCAGGATTTACAAGAAACATTGGGATGCTACTGTCACCTGCCATAAAGCCTAGGAATAAGAGGGTAGGGTTGAGGGGTAAGGGTTAGAAATTGAATTTGGTGGGGTGGCGCAGTGGCGACCCATCTATGGAGGACTTAGTCCTTGACACGACTGTCATGGGTTCAAGTCCTGGCCCGACGATCTTTGCCGCATGTCTTCCCCCTTCTCTCATATCCTACCTTCCTGTCTGGCAACTGCTAAACAAAGGCCTCTAGAGCTGTGAAAATCTTTTAAAAAATAAGAAGTGAAATTTGATGAAAGACTTTTGAAGAGGTTGTCTAAATATGAAGAGTAGCTAAAGCACAACAAGAACACATAAGAGTGAACGTGACTCCATGAAAACCCCAAAAGTTGCATTTTCCCAGCCAGGTTTTTGACCGCATCCAGAGGAGAATTCTTAAGAATCCTTTAAAATGTCCCTGTAATATGTGAGAATGGAGAAAACCTGAAGAGTTTCTTTACATAATCACCATGACAACACTTCCCTCTGTCATTCCTGTACATTTTTGCACATGTTTATACCTTGAAGTGTGGCACAAAAAAAGAGGATGGATGCCATAATCTCAATGCCGGCGCACTACTTGAATTAAGTAATGGTAGTAACAACCTCTCTGAAGCACCAAATGGATCCTTTTAAAGCAATTTCATGCCACAAAGTGCATATTTCTATCTGCATCTGCTGAATTTGTTTACAACAGAGGAAGTAAAGGAAAATATTTCAGATGAGAGCGAATAAAGTCATCCCTCTGAATAAACAGAAAATGTGTCCTTGTTAGGATATTTCTTAAGAGGAAGAATATATTGATCAACCATGCTTTTACACTCAAAGCAGCCTTCCAGCTTGGAAATAATCAAATTCTGTTTGGGAAGAAGTGACCATAGCCACTTCAAACCTCCTACGCGTCTCAATCAGGCCGATGAATAAAAGATTTGAATTTCAAGTGTATAGATTTGGAGTTTTTATTTTTTAAATAATGATGTTAGACTGCAGAACAAAGCCAAAAGGGGGGAAAAAAAAAGGCTGGGTCTCTCTGCCTTTCATCTCACTTTATATCACTTGTGGAGGTGGAATGAAAACCTGCTCAGTTTATTGATGTGCGTCTATCTTCAGGAGTGAGACCGAGGAGCAGGTGCAAACATACTGTCACTCTCAACTTTCCATTTTGAGGTTTTATTCATCGCTTCAGAAGAATAAAAAGGTGCTCTTTGTCCTTCAGAGATGTGTGAGGAATGGTTTCCTCAACTAAATCGACATTTCGTCCATCCATCATGCCCTAATCCCATAAAGGCTGTGATCAGACCAGACTATTACTCCATCCATTTTAAACCAGAAAAAAAAAAACAACATAAACAAAACACTTAAAGAACTTCTGCACTGTACATATTTGCAATTATAGCTAGGTAGCAGTTTAGCTGTTTATGTTATTCTGTTCATCATTAACATCTACACCCTCTGAAATGTGATCTGGAAAAACTCAATGTTTTACATTTAAAGGGCCTTTTAATAGAAAAACAAGACAGTATTCCAGAAAATTAGCTCTTTAGAAAAACATAAAACTGACCACACTTCTAGTGGTATACATATACATATATATATATATAGATTACTTTTCAAATTGCACCAGGTTGGGGAAGACAAGTGTCCCCCTTTCATTTGAGCATTCTGTATGAATTTTTGTGTTTTTATTCTATCCTGAAACATTTAAGTGAGACAAAGATGCAAAAACAGAAGAAATCTGTAAGGAGATAATTACTTTTTTACCCGCTGAGCCCACCCTCCCACTTTACCACCAACCAACCAGCTAACAGAAACACGGGTGGCCCATTAAGACAGATGTGTTTAATCATTTTGTTAACAGGGAAGATGGTATCACCTGTTACCATGCTTCATCAAATTACTGTACACTCACACAGTGTTATCTCCTTATTTAATCAGCACACTGACTGTTGTTAATTTTCAATGATGATAACAATAATAAAAGCTAAAAAAACATAAAAAAATAAGTCCCACATTTGTTGGTTTTCTTCCCAGTGTTTATAACTGCATGAACTTGACATGTGTGGGACAAAACTAAAATATCTGGTGAGTCTGTGTGCATAGATTTGCTTGGGTTTACTATTATTCACAAAGGTAAGCTGATCACAGGCAAGCTTTGGTCCTTGTGACTGCAAAAGCAGGAAGAATAAACATAATTTGATCTCTACTATCCTCACTTTCAATTCTCTTTTCTCTCGTCTTGTTATATTCTTTACCAGTTTTTTTTTTTTTTCTTTTTAACCGCTGATCCCTAACATTTTCTTCTGTCTTTTATCATGTCAGCGAGGGAAAAATTAACATTTCCTAAAGCAGCCACTTGTGAAGGTACATGAAGGTAAAAGAAAAGTAGATTTATTGCGTCTAGATTTGAGTGGCAGACCTTGAAGCTCCCATAAAAGGTTTATATGTGGCTGCAGTTGCCAACAGAAAGAGGGAGGCATTGAAGAAAGTGTTTTTCTGCTTTACTTACAAACTCTCGCAAGATCCAGCATTACGCTGACATTTCAGACCACAAGAAAAGTACATTTTGACAGTGTATGTCACATTTTTCTATATTCAAATCTTTTTTCAAGATTTGGGTGGGTAAAAAAAAAAAAGAACTGGTGCTCCCTTCTGAAGGCATTTCCACGGTGATGCTAAGTGATGGTAGTGTCGTCCTGCTTAAACCTAAAGCTACTATCAACTACTGCGGTATTTTATGAAGAAACACAAACTGAGACTAGAGCACATTTGTGGAATAAAGTATGACATTTCCACTGCAAAATAAAGAAGAAGAGGAACAGCACGTGTGCGTATTTACAGGCATTTTTGTACAGCCTTCATAATTAAGCCAAAAACTCGACATGCATGTGATGGGGAGGTTTCTGTTCAGTCTACATGAAATGGATTATTTTCGGGTTTCTGATCCAAGAAGTCTGAAACATGAGCGAAAGGGTGTTGGCTAATCTGTTGAGTAGAGATTTGTTGCAGATAAAAGATGCTTCCATCAGAATAAAAACAAACAAACTCATTGGTCTTTGTTGCAGAATAAAGTTGTCTTGATGCTTATTTACAGTTTTGACTTCAAATTAATTTTATTCTAAATATTTTTTCAACTTCCCAGACAAATTATTGCAAAGAAGTAATGCCACTCTCCTACGTGTAAAATGTTTGGGAAAAGATGTGTGCTTCAGCAAGAGAGAGATTAAAAGCTTACTTATCCAGAATGGCTCGTAAAATGTATTTAAGAAAAAAAACAAAAAAAAAACACATAATATTTATAAATTGTGTTTATGTGGCTTTTAAACCTCTGAGTGTCATAAGCTATGTTTACATAAAATCTATTTTCATTCAACCACGCTCGGCCTTGTGTGTTCCCTTTCTGCAGATCCAGTATCTTAGCTGCTGACACAAAGGGCTGGAAAGAAAAGAGGATAAAATCAAAGAGGAGAGTGAAAAGGTGAGACAGATAAAAGAGATTAGGGATTGATTATCGATCATTGCGAAGTCGGGAAAGATGGAGGAACAAAACCTATTTTCCTTTTTAGTGTTTTTCTTTTTTTTTTTCCCCCCACTCCGGCTCATCGACCTGGAAGGAGAAGGTAGACTACACAAAGGCTTCACACCATCTCCCCTTCATTTGCCCCTTATCGCTGTCACAAGTTTGTTTAGATTTCATTTTCTTCCTCATGCTTAGCCAGGCTTAATTAAGAAAGAAGGTTGGAGCAAACAAAGCAACACGAGACAGGAACAAGGATGAAATAACTAAGGAAGAGCGGAGAGAAGGAAAAGAAAACACACACACACACATACATTTGCAGGCGTGCACTTTATTGATGTAGCGTGCGGCAGCGATCCAGCAGTTTCCTATTCCCAAATCAAACAAGCACTCATTAAAACCTCACCTTCCCCAGTCTTTTCACAAATCAGTTTCACAAATTAATTTCACGGAAACACATTTCACCCCAAGACAGAAATTAAACATAATCTTATGGTTCATTTCCATTCGCACAACTCATATCTTATGAGCGATCACAATAAATCTATTCCACAGATTTTTCTGTCCATCAGCACCTGTTACCGTGAGTGCGGGTTCTTGATATGCTTCAGTAGAGATCGGGACTCAATTATTGTATTTAGCAGACGATGCACGAGAGCATGCAAAAAATTAAACCAGCAGCCTCACGCATACAGGTCTGCAGTCAATAAGCCGCTTCCTTTTAGGGAGGAGAGTGTGTGCATGTTTGTCTCTGAACAGTGCCTGTTTGTTTTCTTTGGCTGAATTTGTGCTTTTCTTTTTCCTCAAGTCTTGTCATCTTTTGAATGTGGAGAACATAAATCCATGTCAGCCGTTGTAGGTTTTGTGTGTGAGTCCTTTTGTTATGGTCACCACAACTGTGCGTTTGTGGAGTTTGGAGGGTGCAAGGACATCAACAAAAGGCAAAACTGAAAAAAAAAAACAACAACTTTATTTTGTAAGAGTATTTTGTTTTTGCACATTTTCCCTACTCATTCAGACACACACCCCTGTGTGTGTGTGTGACTGGCATGCTGAGTACAGACTGCAGTGCACTGCCCGGCTCTCCGTGTTCTCCTATTGGAAGACTGCAAAGTTAATGAGTTGTCCTGGGACTTCTTAACACTTACACACAGAGAAAAAGGAAAACACATGCATTTTTCTGCCTCTACATCCAAGAGTATTGTCTGACTCACTGTGTTCTGTAACAGATTTATAGTAGAAACTTTAACAAAAGAAAGTGTGAGTGTCTGGACACTTAATATCTACAATCTGCATTGTAATATAATGGTATATAGTTACTGCAGTGCTTCAGTTTTTCGATACGGTGCAGTCAGAAGTTTACAGATTAGTGTGATTTTCCTATTAATTTTAGGTGTTAAATGAGGCTGAGTTGAGTGCACCAGCAGAAGAAGGATCCCAAACATACATCAATAATAAGACAGCAGGTTGACATTCAAATGCTGAAACGGCCCCAAACTCAAACCTATTGAAAATTTACAAACTATACTCAAAACTGGTTCTGTGCCAGAAAACGAAGCAATGTGGCAGAACTTTACCATTTCTGATGAGAAGTGCAGTCAATATTTTGCCAGCATTATTCCAGTAGCTTGCTGATGCCTATCGTAAAGACTGTAATTTCTCTGCAATTTGCTAAAGTACATCCATCCAAACATATGATTTTGTGTGTTTGTGTGTATTTGGCCCTGCACAAACTAAAGCAAATTGTCAGCAATTCATTTAAGTTTACCTAATTCTTTATTTTTGTATAAATCACTTGGAAGGAAAAAAAAAAACAGTTCAAATGCATAAATAAAGTACAAACCAAAAGCTCTCCAAAGAGCCACATTTTTTTTATGGAATATCTTCCTTAAATTTGTTATTTTTATAGAGCATAATCCTAAATGCGGCCTCTTAATCTATGCTATTTGCAAGAAGAAACGTCCTCATTAATTTAAGACATATTCTTTCTTATTGTCTCTTAAAAGTTAAAATGAAAGAAACTTTTTATTGCTCATTTTACTCCTTTCAAACAGTCCTCTAAGCCTTTTAGGTAAGTGCTTGCAATTGTTAAGTGGTGACTTTCTTTCTTTCTAATGACCACATCTGCTGAAGCACACACTTCCTCAAAGTGAAACCAAATGGATCGAACATCTGCTACTTCCTGTCTCTTCTCACCCCGACCGGTCCGGGCAGATGGCTGCAAACCCTGAGCCTTGTTTTCTTTTTCATTGTGTCCCCAAAAACTGGCTCTCTGGAAAATTAAAGTCTATTCCTGAAAGGTGCCTGAAGGTGAGTGATGATGACAAAGCTCTATGTTTTGTTTTCTTTCTCTCTCTGTCTCTCTCTCCATTCCTCATAGTAATCCACAAACACCTTAAAATGTTGGGAGATTATATCAGCAAACAGAGAACAGGTGTAAGACAAAGAACCAATATGTGGTAGATGTGAAGCTGATGTGCAGTAGCCACCTTTTGGAGACACTTCCTTTGATCTGGCTGGCAGACATTGCTCTAGCATCACCGTATCGTTGAAAAACATCAAGATTTCCCTGGAAATATGTAGTGCAAGAGGCTGAATTTGTTCCTATAACAACGGTGTACTTTCAACTGAAAGTGGATGCGACCTTCAAAGAAGGTGTAGGTAAAGATGTTGGGCATTGGACTACTTTTTTGTCTTAAAAAAAACATGGGATCACGTTTATTGATATGTGGCATTTACAAATGAAACTGCATCATATGTGTGAGAGGCATTCCTTTTACTTCTTGTATGTTTCTTAATTGTTTTACAATACACTGTAAAATGAACCACATTTTCATCCTGAACTCTAAAAGTAGGTGTATTTTCATTCTGCCTTTACCTTCTCATTTATACTTCTGTTGTAGCTTTAAAATTAGTGGCTGAAGGAATGTGCCCAGCTTTGCACTCAGCAAATTCAGTGTCCCACATAAATGAGGAAGATGCGTGAGGATGAATATGGGAGCGATCGCTCACACCATTTCTCCTCTTTCAATCAATAACACAGTGATTCTAATAGACATTGATTGCATCTGAATCCCAGATCCCAAGTCGCAAACGTGATTATAAAATGGCCAGTCTTGACACTTTATTGAAAACAATGAGGCTGGAAGAAGAAACGGGAGGAGGGCAGGGAATGGGAGTGACTGGCTGGGAAAGATGGATTAATCTTCCGCTTGTCAGCTCGCTGAAGCCTCCCCCTTCATCCACTTCGTCTTTGCCCTGTTTGCGTGCACATGGTGTTTATGCAGAAGGCAAATCTGGACATGGTTTGCAAGATATGGCATAATGTGTGCTTTGTGTAGAGATGGACTGTTGAGAAAGAACAACAGTCTTTCTCAACAGTCATTTCTCCAACAGCCTAGCTGTATCTTAATGCTCCAATGTTTTGGTGTGATAAACTATTGTCTCAGATTCCGTATTAGGTATCAATCATAAATGACATATGATGTTGGCATTCAGCAGATATAGCTGAAATTGTTCTGTTTCAATCACCAGCTAATTTCTCTGCTTTAACTTCACAGGTTAATTTTGCTGTCCAGATTAAAAGATTAATAAAATCATCATTCAGGTTTGAGTCTTTATTTTTAGTCAGACGACAGCTAATCGTTTTAACCCGATTGTAACAAATCACGGGTTCCAACTTTTAAAGCACAAAATGTGTAAGTCTCACGCTATTGGACGATAAATCACTTTAAACCAATTTTGAGTTTGAAACCCGACCCAGTAGGCTTGATCAAACTGCTGATTGCTTGATCAGCAATTCTAAGGTTTAATTTACAACAACAGATGTAAAAATTTTATTTTTTTTTTGGGGGGGGGTTTAAACACAAATGTCGTTTAAACAAACGACATTTGTCGTATCTCAGTTAACTGCATGGCTTGGTTTTCTTCGTCGCACATTGAAAAAATCAACTTAGCGCTGACTCATTTGAGTTCAGTTCAGAGTTTGTCGCTTCTCATCCTTGCATGTAAAAACACTGCTTATCATTTTAGAAAGATCTCCAGCACCAACAGGCCGCACCAGATGTTATAAGTACAGGTGGGCGGATGACGTGTAGGAAGTGAGCTGACGTCTGCTGTTCGATGACACCATATGCTGCAGGATAAAGTGAATACTCCTCGGATTTGCAACAGAAACTGAGAGGCAGCAAAGTTTGAGCTCGTAGACAGATGTTAGGTTTTCATAAAGTCTATGTTTCGATATTTTATAGCTTTATTTGTGGCTATCTGTAGTCCCGACTCATCTTTAGAGCTTTCTGTGAAATTGATTTTCAATCATAAACAGTAAAGACTCAACAATTTCTATGCTTCTACATCTGCTCGAATGAATGTGTGTCACCTGTGTAGGTGTTTATATTGTTGTCTGTTGAATGCAGCAGCAGTATAATCAGATGTTCCCAACCGACCTGCTGGTGTCGCTTTTCATAGTTATGGGTTTCTCCAGCTTAGTTTGCATAATTCCCTCTGCAGTGAATTATTGCTAATGGAGCTGTTTTCTCACCTTTTTTTCTAAATTAAAATGTTTTTCCACCATTTTCTACAGTTACTCATCTCTTATTGCAAGCTAATTTCTAAAAGTAATTTGTTTTATGCTACAGTGAAGTAATTTGCTTGATTTCTATTCAACAAATGCTGTCTGTCACTTTGGGTCGACTGAAACGACTCAGACTTTAAAATGGATAGAAAAATGTTTTTCTCCTGCTTTTATATCTTATTCTACAAATATCTCAGGATGGGATTAGAAAGTATTACTTTATCTACAGTATGAAGGATTATCAAAGGCAAGGTGGAGCCTGGACAAAAGCATTAAAGAGGATTTCTTCAGTAACTGTGACCCGCAAATCTAAACAACCTTGAGCAATAAATGTTTTACAGGCAAGACATGTATGTGTATATTTTTTTGGTGCATTTTCTACAAACATAGTCCTTTTTTTAAATCAAGGACGTGCGATGTCTTATCTTGAGCTCAGGGGATTGAGAAATATAAATTTCTGCTATACTTGTGTAGCTTTGGTGGAAAATAAATAGTCAAATGCATCAGGTGTAGCGTTTTGTTCCCATGCCAGAGCAGTCAGAGCCAATGTTTGTTAAAGTACAGCAGTCCCTGCTCTATACACCTCCATGAAGAATGTGCATGTTTCAGTCTGTCACTCACTGCTGTGGCAACACATACCCCACTTTCTTACGGAGTGGAATGGCCCTGAGTGTTTATGACATGGATTCACACATGCATAATTACACCATTTAATGCTCTTCTGACTGATTTGGAAGACAATGTTCAATTTGAAATGTAAATGCACTTCCTCCATGTTCAATCAATTAACGCTGAAAACAACATTTGGATGCAGCGCGCTGTTTTGCCTTCCTATTTCTCTTGTCTGTTCTTGTTAATGGCACTCACAGCGCATTATCTATTAAGGACTGAATGAAGACTTAATGTCAAAGATGTATAGGGCCGTAATGAAATGCATTTTCAACAGAGTTCATTATAAGCACACTTGACACGTAGCAAGTTGCGAAAATACATTCAAGCTCACTTTGCAGCATGAGACAACAATCCCAAACTATACAGTATGCCTCATACAGAAGATATAAGAACTAGAACCTATGACAGGTGCCCTTCCCCAGAGCCTGATAGGAACATTAGCAAGTCAGTCTGGTATTATGTAGAAAAACAGGAGAACATCAGTATATGGGAAAAAGTACCTGCCTAAAATATTTAAATAGTCTTGTAAGTTTGCTTTAGTGTTGTTTTATTTTCTGCAAGTTTCTCAGTAAAAGTTTGTTGAATATCTTGAAGGTTAGGTTTAGCTTTTCTGTTTAGTAACATATATCCTTCATTGACCTTTCAGTCTCCCCCCCCCAATACTACGATGCTCAGCTGTTTTTGCTTTGAAGGTTCTAGCGTGAAGTCACTCACAGTTTATGAGCTACCATCACAACCGGAAATTTGTTCTGATCTACTCTTTCTGCACATTCATATTTAGTAACTTAGAATACCATTGAAGAGTGATTTATTTCGGTAACCTAATTCGCTTAGTGAAACGCATTGTAGAGATTAATTACAAGCAGACTGATTTTCCAAGCTTTGATTTCTGTTAATTGTAATGATTTTCTGCTTACAGCAAATAAAAACGCAACAATAAAAATAACTTTGAACCGATCCAATTCCCGAATCAAATAGAACTTTGTTTCCCTCAAAGTTTATTCACAATTAAACCACAGTTTCAATTGTATAATTTTTCATGTGTTTGTGTCTGAAAACTGCCATAGAAGACTCCTCAGATAAAATGTTACTTGATGAGAGCCTTAAGATGTGACCATCAAAACCTGGACCTAAAAAAAAAAAGATCATGTATGTAGGATATAAAAACAATTAATCAAAAATAATTCACCAGTGAGTGCACTCCGAAGGGAAAGAGAAAGGAGTTGCGGCGAGGTGTAATATGCTGCAGCCGATGCTATGCTGAAAGCTTCTGGTCAAACTGGTGTAAAATACTGCTGATAGATGAGGATATCTACTAACCACCGTAGTGGATTCCCAGAAGTGCTGACTGCCTTTTGTGTGTGTGGTTTCCTTGCGGGGCGAAAACAGAAAGGATAGACGAAAGAAAGACAAGCACATTCTTACACTTGACTTTCTGAGCTGGTCTTTCTCTGTCTCCCATGTTTTGTTAAAAAGACGAAACTGTTGTTTTCACCTTGTTGGCAACAGAAAAGAGTTTTGCAGGACAAATCAAGCAAAGAGTTATCTGTCGCTTTTAGTTTCTGAAGCCGCCTCACTGCCACTGTTTCAAATAGTTTTGGCCCAGCTGTCTTGGATATCACACACTTAGGATTTGTTTTGCCATGCAAATTTGTTAAGGTTGTGCAGACTCCAAGTCAGGAAGCAGATGGGTGAAATAAATGTAATAGTTGATTTGCTAGCAGACAACACAAACTATAGAAGCTGCTGCAGCAGGTTGTCCAGACATCCGCAGACTAAAAGCGGTGGCATGGAAAGGGGTACATGATGAAACGAACCTCACAGGAACAAATAAAGACAAAATGGTTGTGAAGCAGAAATGGCACGAGCCAATTTCATCATAGGAGAGTTGGGCAGAAATATTTATTTCCCTTTAACTCTTCTACAATTTTTGCTTTTACAAAACTCAAGGTATTTTAATGGGAGCTTTTTTGATATATGTACTGTATGTGTACAATTAGAACAAAGAAAAACAAAACTGTGAATTCAAGGGAAAATTATGCATTCAATCTGAAAAGTGCGGAGAGCATTTTTTTTCATATTTCTGGAATCATTACTTTGTTGAGCAACGTTTTACTACAATGACAGCTTCAATTCCTTAAAGATGTCTTAATGTGGTTTGCAGACAGATAGTAAAATTTTGCCCATTTTTTATTTATTTATTTTTTTTTGTGAATCAGTTCAAAGTCAGTAAGAGTTTAATGAGATTGTAGTTCATGTAATATTTTAAACCTTGCCACAGATTCTCAATTGGATTCAGGTCTGGACTTTGACAGGACCATTGTCCTGTTGGAAGGTGAATCTATGTCTCTTGAACTGGTATTCTTCCAGGGATTCCTCCTATGTAGTCCCACCCATCTTCTCATCAACTCTGACCAGCTTCCCTGCTCTGCCAAAGAAAAGAATCTCTACTGGACTCTTATTAACTAATTACAAAACTCCTAAAGGTAATTAGTTGAAGGCTAAATGGAGGCATGTCATGGAAAACCTTTTACTACACAAAAGAGGACAAGTATCAATAAGCTTATCACATAAAATCCAAACAATGTACATAAAGTTTGTGGTTTTAATGTTGAAAATGTGAAAAAACCTCATCTCTTGACAGAAAGTGAAACAGCAACCAAAGCTGAGCAAGAAATAATGAGGAGAAAAAAGCATCCTGAAACATAACAAAAACAAACTTTAAAAAAAAATAAAAAATTATAGAACACTGTCGCTCTAAAATAAAGATGGGAAACCCATAAACCATGACATAAAAATCCACAGACCCTGACAACAGACAACTCCCAGAAGACAAAGAACAAAATAAAACACCAGCAGAGCAAAGGACAGTTCAGAAGATCTTATAAATTACCATTGCATTCGTAATTCATTTAAATATTGAATGTTGGGAATGCGTTAATATCTTTTGAGCATTCATTTTTAGAAAGAAACCACATTCTATTAATGACTATTATTCCTTCTGTCATCTAAACTATAACAGTTGAAAGCACCCACAACTTCAGCCACCACCTATTATGTCATTTCTGTAAGTTTCTTTATGCCACCCAACTTTTATGCTTGGTAGAAGAAGCTTGAGACTCTTGTTAACCATTCTATTATCATTTTATCTTTGGTTGCTGTTGTTCTTTGCCCCCAACTATGCCTCCCCCAACCATCTGCAGAATTTATCCCAATGGAGGAGTTTAATTCTGCAGGGAGAAGCTGAGGCATGGTCAGGGTGGCTTTGTCTGGATCTCCATGGACATGAGATTGGCTCTCTGGAGAAATAGCTGGCAAAACACTGAATCACCTGGCCATGGCCTGGACTGTCTACGCACATACACACACACACACACACGGACACAGCTTTATGGACAGACAGACAGGCAGCTGCTAGCTTGATGGGGAGGCTGATGATACATGGATGAATAAACATTCAGTCGACATTATGGAATAAGCCTGCAACACGCAAGTGCACACATTTACACAGAAAGCAGTAAACCATCAATATGTAAAGTAACTAATTATATGACTGGGTGACACAATCAACACACCAGTTCATCCGTTGTCATGCACTGACTCATACACGCATCCTAGATATCTAGAATTGTCAGCTTCAATACAATTCACTATCCAGTAACTCCCAACATAGATTGAAAGCTGAAAACCTATTTACGGTCTAAACCAATGAGATATCACTGTCAGTCATTGTGTCTAGACAGTGCATACTTTATTAGTTTAGAGATAGACTAATAGATTTTCTACAAAATCAAGTGGATTTGTGTAAAACTAGCTCTTTTGGTTTTTCGGTGTCTTATTTTTTTAACCAAGGGGAGCGAAAGCTTCAACAAAGAAAAGCAGGAGCGGAAAACACCTTTATGAAGATGGACACACTAAATGTGGCATTACCACCGACAGCTCATAAATATCATAATCCCTTGGATAGCAACGACTTGCAAATTACAGCACGGGGCACATGTATATACTGAGGGATACACTGAAAGAGATGAATGCCTGTTTTGTGTGTGACAGTCAATGTGTGCAAGAAGGAGGACCCACAGGAACAGAACACAACTGTGGGGTGATCCCTGCATCCCCACAGGCTGCAGATAAACCACATACAGCTGTGTTTATAGGGGTTCACTGAGTTAATTCTAAACACAGGGATGCGACGCTGGGTTATGTGTGGACACACACACATCCACACAAACACAGTTTCAGAAAGACAAGGAGAGCCACTGAAGTAACACTGTGCCAGCTGGCATCAGGAGACAGACACCCGCACATCCCTGCAGCCCACTTGACTGCATTAAAAAGGCTTCATCAGAGCCATTCATAAGTCATCATCTCATTTGCAAGACAAATAGGGAAGTCAGATTGGTCAGCAGATTTTTACAATAGCAAAGCACGGAGATAGCATCCTGTTTAAACGGCGAGCTGGCACAGCTTCCGACTCTACATAGAGCCAGTACAAGGTTGCATGAGAGGAGAGCCATGCAACCTTGTACTGTTAACTTAGATCATCAACTCAAAGCTGCTACAGAACTGTTAACATATTTTATTTAGTCCATGCGTAATCATTACTTAATTAACTAAATAGTAAGACAATAATACAGTGCCATGCAATACATATTTTTAGGGTGGCTGTTTTTCTGGAAACAGCATGTAATTCTGTAACGTTGTCACATTCTTCTGCCAGTGTACTACACTACCAGTTGCCTTTGTGCTACACTGCTATGCAAGTCTTTTTTTAATTTTTTTTATTTGTTGTTGTGTATCATGTATCTTTGTTTGTTTTTTAATGTCTGTGTGGACCATGAGTCTGTTGAACAAATCAATCAATCAATCAATCAATCAATCAATCAATCAATCAATCAATCAATCAATCAATCAATCAATCAATCAAACAAACCTTTACCAAAGTGGGTTGACCAGACACATGCAATAATTTTTCGATTTTAATTTATAAAGAAAAAGAAATAGAAAAGTTAAATAAGCATGAAAACTGCAAAAGGTACCACAGCTGATGTAGGTCTTAAAGAAAGTTTTTTCTGGATGACCTAAGCAGCACCTAGAAAGGTAAAAAACATTCTTTCACTTATAGCCTTTAGGTTAGTTTCTCTTCGTCTAGCGTGAGGAGGAAAGATTAGGACCATGGCTTTGATTAAAGATCACTGTTACGTTCATGTTGCAAACTATATTAATATTGGTCAACTCTAAGCAAAACTAAAAGTGTTTAACTGTAGAACAATAACAAGGCTTTTATTATATCTATATACTTAGATATATATATATATATATAAATAACATTGGAATTTAATGGTCAATGAATGAGTAAATGAATTAAGTTAAAAAAAAATCTTGTGTTTAGTGTTTTTAAAGGCTCCTGTGTCCTTTCATATGATTAATTTATGATCATGCAGACCACAGATATGATCCTGTTCTTATAATGAAAAGTAATTCCTATTTTAATTTAATCCAAGGATGTTTGATCTGAACATGAACAAGATGATTTAGGTCTCACATTTCTGACCTTTTATGAAATGACTATTGTCGCCATAGATTGCAGAGCCATTGATTTGCTTTGCTTTGAAACTTATCTGATAATTGACAACCACAGACTGTTGACTTAGCTCTGTTCCATTTATTGAGTAAATTAATGAACCCAATAGGTTCGCTAGTTTATCTAGTTTTGTCCTTCAGATGACACCGGGAGATGCCCTCAGAATTGGACACAGAGACCAGACAGTAATAAATAAACATAGACCTGACCTATGTTTAAATCAATGGTTGGTTAAAGACCAATGCAACTTTTGCAGATTAATCAACTTAAGAAGAGGTCAATTCCGTGTTGGTAACAATAGGTTTATGAAAGTATATTTTGTACATATTTCCATGTATTTGTTTACTTTTGTAAGCAAATCCATACACAAAAGTAATGTTAGGTATATTGCTTGGATTTTCTTTTTGTTTGCCCCAAAATCTACCATTTACACATTTTTCTTCGAACCAGAGGACTTAGATGTGTTCGACTTCCTTTAAGTTGGCTAGATCCCAATATAAAGACACTCTACAAAGATTCAATTTAAGCATACAATAAGCAAAAAGAGTTATCACAGGTTCGGTAAAACTCAGCAATAAGCACAACTCTAATGCAATCAGGAAAATGTGGAAAGATTTGGAATTTTCACTGGATAACCAAATGCAGATTTTACATGTCTAAGTATTATAGACTTTGAAATTAAGCTCGTGTACTTGGTCCAAGATCCCCAAATAACTTTTTTGTTCAAATGTATATAATCACTTATTGAGTACCACACAGCATGATAATACATGTTTGTTGTCTGGTACAGGCCTGACAGATATTAGTTTTAGTATTTAAAGCCTATTAGACATCTGGAACCTGGCTTTTTAGTGATTGAAATATGGAAAGCTAAATATTTTTTTATTAAAAGTATGTATTGAGTTTATTTTCAAATCCCAAAATGATCACTCCATTCATTCATATTATAAGTCAATTAACAGTCTATCCTATGGATACTCCAGATCTCATTTTAATTACAATGTGCACATTTTATTTTGAAATAAAATAAAATGTGGCAACAATCTCTCTTTCATTACCTAATACAGTAGCAATGCAAAACCAATTGCAGGAAAATATTGAGATTTATTTTCTTTTTTTTTGGTATTGAAGACTGTTTTGGTCAGTTTCCTTTCAGGACATTTGAGCGCTAGTTTTTACGCGTTTAATATAATCTTCAAATTTTCTGCTTTGAGGTCAACAGGAGGATTTGATTAGAGCTCTGCGTGTTTACACTGTACGAAGGTCAGGCTTTCGGAAGTTATAATATACATTTGAATTTTATAAAATTGTAAAATGTTTTGGAACGACTGGGTTGATTAATATGAAAGTTGGATGTGGAAAACGTTCGAGGTAAGAGAGTTGTTTTCTGGTTCTTTCTGTTCCGCCTACTGTTAGCTTGCATATTATTCCAATAGCTTCACTCTGAAGGTATTAGCTTCTAACGTGGCTAAGCTAATCATACGTTAAGCTCGTTGTTTTAAGGTCCTTGTAATATAACTTAACACTTTTCTTCGTTGTGTTTTCGATTCTTACTGGACAAAATCAAAAGCTGCATTTAAGTAACGTAATGTTTTTTCAAATGTTAGGCTAGCACTTCCTTTGTCAGACACGTCATTTAAACTGACACAAGTCAGTTTAGTGTGTCATGGCGGCCTTTGTTTGTGAAATGCCATTAAAATTGGCCAGGCAAAAAAAACAAAACACAACTACAACGAAAAACAGCTGTGTCAGACGGTAGGGTCAAGTCGTACAATATGCTTAAAATGTTTTTATAATTTTTGAAATGGGGAAATTAGCACAACATTCTTGTTCCTTCTGGATCATTATGAAGTGATTTTAATGCCGTATGCTGGTTTTAAATAATCTCATTGTATTGTTCTGTCACGACTGCTTTAAATATGCTATAACCTTCAAAAAAAAATTAAGTTAAGACATTATTACCCGCTTCTTTTCATTGTAAGCAATATGTAAAACCAGACTTCTCCGTACAGTAAAGGAAATTTGACCCAACAATATTGTTTCATGTTTTTTTCCTTAGGATGTGTTCTCTTTTAAATCTTCGCAGAAGAGTAAGTAGAGTATAATTGTATACAATGTAATGGTATTCAAGAAAAATGTTAAAAGTAGCTACCAGACTTTTAATCAGCAACCGGTCAAAAGCGTTTTGAAGTTTTTCTGATTGCAACGTGTTATTAATTTTACCATATTGCTCTGCTTAGATGTTTGGTCTGCATATTAATATTAAAAACAAAACAAACAAAAAGCATTAAAACAGTAAAAATCACTTGAAAATGGTCAAATATGCCATTTCTTTGAAGAAGAATGTACCTTTAACAATTACTAATTTGAATGCCTTCACTTTCAAACGAGATAGTTCAGTCTACGAGGTGCACTTGAATGCACCGTAGGATTGTTGTCCGTTTGCATAAAAAAAGCTGTGTAGATGCGCTGTGACTAAACAATGCAGCGGCACTAGTGTGGAAGCACGTCTTTGTGGTGAAACTGGTCTCATAACGACAAAATGCCAGTGAAATACGGTTAAACATGTTGACGGAGGAGTGTGCGGGTGCATTGCTGTCTGGTAGTGAAGACTATTTGGCCTGTAGGTGGGGCTCTGATGCAGTGTTTCAAAGCGAAAGTCCCCGCTCTGGAAGTGAGAGCAGGGGGGGCGAGGGAGGCAGGACAGAGGGCGAGGATGCTGCAGCGGACTCTTTAAAAGACCTTAAAAAACTCTAGATACAAAAAAAAAAAAAAAAAAAAAAAAATGTAGCTGGTTAAGGGATGGGAACTGAATTCCCCCATTAATACAAAGGGTTTATTTGGATATAAATATATATATAAAGTCATATTTTACTTACAGAATGTGCTTCTGTTGAAACCAAGACATCCCATAAAAAGTGTTGCTTGTATAATGTGCAGTCAGTGTTGATGGATTAGTTTTACATTGCTTTAATGTGCACATAAGGGTATTTTATGGAGAATGCGTTATTCCTGTACCAGCCTATTTCGCTGAATACATGATTACATAATTAGGCTTTTAGAATATTAATTGCTTAAAACGCAAAAGGGTGGTGGGGGTGCATTCCCGAGGCATGTTAAATATCATTAGGAAGGGGGCGGGGGGAAGGAAGATTTAAATCCCTCACAACTATGCAGGGGTCGTAATTATGTTGCTGTGTGTGTGTGTGCCTAATCTCTGCCTTTAAACGATCCTGAGATTAGATACACAAATCCGATGATCTGATCATTTCACCCCTGTATTGTCAAAATTCCACTTTTGGCACTGCCAAGTCCCATCCTTAGCGAGATGACAGCAACGCTCTCCTGGCACCACTGTACATTTTTTACAAAGCTTAATGCTGCATGTTGTCCCTCTGGGATTTGGAAGGTTAGAAACGCAGCTATTAATTGCATAATTCGGCTGGTTTCGTGAACATGCGGTCATTAAAATGGCTCTAGTGCCGTTGTGAGGGGCACTTCTGCCTTACAAATACTCCTCTGTGATGCGGGCTGTATTGTTATGGTCTAAATGCGCATTGAGCCTCCAGCCAGGCTCCAAGAATTTAAGATAAACCAACCCCCCCCTCCAAACCCCCCGCCCTTCGATTTGGGATGTCACTGCGGACGAGGCAGGGACGCAGGTGAAAACATTCGTCGAAGCTCCATCCTCTCGACCCGAAGCTGAAACAACTCCGCTTGCCTTCCTCTCCGCCTCTGTCCGTCCCTCCCTCCCTCCGTCCTCCCTTGCCTCTCTCCTTCGCACTCCGCCGCAGCAGCCTCAGCACCTCAGTAGGGCAGGAGCTCCGCACCGAGTCACATCTACACTACACTACACGCACCTTCACGCACACTAGGCGCAGCCTCCTGCGGGTACATCCCGCGCACGGCGCAGCGGCTTTTCCCACGGCATACCAAGTGCTGTCCTCGCCGGGAGATGGGAGGTGCGGCTCCCGGGTCTCAGAGCGCTCAAAGCGGCTTGGTTGTAGAGCCCTGCTGATCGGGGAATGCCCGCTGGAAGTCTGCTGCTATTTCTTTCCCCAGTGCAGGAATCGCATTCTAACTGTGCCGCTGTCCGGGATTTAAAGTGAACAAGCTGCTTGATCAGGATATATCGTTATTCTGAACCTTTCCACGTTCTTGGGGAGGGAGTGAGCAGAGTTGGGATTTGCTGTGGAGGTGCCCCTTCTCCGCAGTGTCGATGCGGTTGTGACCGATATCTGCATAGATTACAGGTAAGCAAATTGTCTTTTTAAGAGGTTAGTTCCATCCATCAGGACTGTGTTTTTTTTTTATATAGTGCTTTTGATGCGTTGACAGCCGCAGACCAGGCTGGGCTTCCCACTGCGCCAGCCAGGTGACAGGAGGCGTGTTGCACCTGTTCTGGCTGCGCCATGCCCGCTCAGCTCAAGTGATCGGACAGACTTTATCCCGCTGCAGGATCAGTCACCTTGTCCCTCACCACAGCATGACTTTTGATATTTAGGACCGCAGAAAACTAAATGACCTGCTACTCCGCTTGATTCGGGACCTTATGTTGCCCGAGTCGCCTCATTTTTGCGCTGCCAGTGCCCTTCATGACGAGAACAGCATCCCAAACTGTTAGTCGCCCTCTCTTTAAAATGATTAAATATTCGGTCATACACGGTGCCTAAAGGGATTGAAATAATGTACATGCTTTGCTTTAAATATAGGGGCGTTCAGACTGCTTGACTCCAAAAGGAATCAGTCTAGACTTTGCTTTAAATTATTGAGATGGTCAAACTAAGTAACGCTCCATTTCCCACGGTCTTATCTGACATATTTAGAGGATATGGCTTTGCGAAAAGCTGCGGTTTCATGTCGGTAAGGTGTTATGATTTACGTTGGATGGATTTTGTGCAGACTAAGTCGACATGCTAAGGATAACTTTTCTGCGTGTTCTTTGCTTTCGCAATAAATATCAATTATGGAGCAACTTCGTCTGTATACATTCTGGAAAAAAAAACAAAAAAACAACCAAACTCTTCTTAAAGCCTCCTTCTCTCAGAGCAGTTCAGGTCACTGGAATATTCCACCTGCCAAGTTTTTGAAATGGAACATTTAACATCAGAGCCCATCCTATGTCATCAGACTAGACTTTGTCTAAGTTTAAAGTCAGTTCATTTTAATGTAGCAGCAGAACTGTTTTAATTTTAGGCAACTTAAGAAGATTTTAGTATTTCAGACATAAACTTGTTTTAGGAATTCAAATGTTCTTTGTGCAGATTTTAACCCTTTGCATGCTCAAATGGTTCGATTGTATTACTGTGTCAAAAATAACTATAAAGTAGCTTAAAATAAAGGGGAAATTGAATCAGATTTATTTAGCATACATTTTTTTTTATATTCACAGCAAATGATTTAAGGATCTTTGTCTCAGTACTCAAAGTTAAAAACTAAGAATTTTCTTTTGTTGTATTGGAAGGTCAACCAATCGCCTTGTTCTGCCTAGCTCAGGGTAATTTTACTACAGACTGTCATCTACATTTGAGTTTGAAGGTTTGTTGGTGCTAAAGCCGTATTTGAGATGAAAGAGAAAGAAGCATGACATTGCAGACTGTTTTGACATGCTACATATTCAGCCCTGCAGTATGAATTATGTGTTATGGTAAAAATCTGTCTTGTACATTATTCCTTAGCTCTCTTTATCATTACATCCATCCTCCATCCTCTCCTGCCTTGCTCTCACTACTATTTTCACCTCTTGCACAGAAAGCTGTATCTCCTGCCTGTAGATAATGCAGAACCCTGTTACAGCAGTGGCTCTGAGCCCCTCTACTGGTTTCTCTCTCCTTACATCCACTTAGAACTCGGACTCGGTGTATAGTTCCGCCCTTACTTTTGCAAATCCAATTTAGATCATCTTATCATTTTTTGTAAAGATCAGTATTTGTCAAATATCTACTCGAACTTTGGAAGTTTGAATCATAAGTACTACATACCTTACTTGAATTAAATCACCTCACTATAGCAGGTAGGATAAAAGGACAAGGCATAAGGGCCAGTGTGGTTCACAGGCTATGAGGCAGATAGTTTGATTCCTATGTGCTTCTATTGCCATGAGAAATTGTGCATTTCTTGCTGAAGTCTTGGATATTTGTTCTTGAAGAACCTGGTTGGATACCACAGTCATAGCTGTCTTAAACTTTTAGGGAATAACTTGCTGAAAACTACTTGGCTTTTGAGATTCATTTGCATGATTTCAAAATGCATGTTGACTTTGTTTTGCATCTGTTATATGTGACAAGTTGTTGATTTTTATTTGACATCTTATTTTAACGTATCTGTGCATGTGCTTACTCATTAGCTGTGTATACTCTGCTGTTGCAGCTGTCCTGGAGCAAAAATATTTAGTTCCAAAGCAGTCTGATAGTCCCATTTTGTCATCATTTTGCATCCTTGTCTTTTCATCTAATTCCAACTGCGTGTTGACCTCTGTGAACGTAGTAACACCCTCAGCCATGCTAATTTTCCCTTCCTCTTCCCGTGTGCTGTCAATCAAAGGCTGCAATAGGACTTGGAACGG
The DNA here is from genome assembly GCA_903067095.1 of Girardinus metallicus. Classification (NCBI taxonomy): domain Eukaryota; kingdom Metazoa; phylum Chordata; class Actinopteri; order Cyprinodontiformes; family Poeciliidae; genus Girardinus; species Girardinus metallicus. Next base: position 42,087 of record CAEGAE010096875.1, read on the forward strand.
CAGCTTTTATTGGCACATAAGCACCTCACATTGACATACCAGCCCCGGTGTGTCGGCCAATGTTACGGTTATAGCGCTGCAGTTTGACAAGAGCAGGCCTTGTCAATATTATGACTTGCTAATGGATAAACTCTCACTCCAGCCTTGGTAGTGAAGACATTAACTGCGTTTTGGGGGCAGTACCCTTGCAAGAATAAGCGCCACATAAAATCTTTGCAGCGTATTCATGTCAAGGGAAAACTAACTGAATATGAATGGGGAAAATCTCTGACATATTCTCCATAGTGATATAAATGCCTAGTAGCCATGTAGGCAAGATCCAGCGGAAGTGTGTTTGCGTGGCTGAGTGTGGGTGTGAATGATGCATCTGTGAATGGCTGGCGAGGCCCCATATGAATACTTCGGTCACAGAGACGTATCGTCATGTCAGACTGAATGATGCGTCTGTGAATTAGACCTGAATGGAGTTCTCTGTTTGTTCTCATTCTCTCTCCCTCTGTTTCCCTCCCTTCCTCCCTCACTTGTACACACTTACACCCCTGTTGGCTGTGACAGGACTACCAGACACAGGCCAGTGTCCAATTAGGCTCGCTCCTCTCTCACGCCACCCGACACCACAGAGGAGATTGCAAATTGTATTTCTGTGTCCCCAACTGTTCTTCCCGCCGTCATGTGTCTAGCATATTTCAGAGCAGTAAGAGACAATGACCTGAGAGCAGGTTTTAGGTGGTGTGATTCCTCCATTTTTTTTTTATTTTTTTTTTAGCTTTGATAATAGTTGCTTTCACTACCTTAACCTTTTCATCTCCCTCATAGCTTTTCACCTACAGTGACACCACTAATAAACTTTCATGCATTTTATTAAAAAACAAGTGACGAGAGAGAAAATGACAAAATAGTGCATTGCTAAAGTGGAAGACAAATTGTACATAAAAGTGGTGCCTGCATTTACATTCGAGTCAACACTTTGTAGAACCACTTTATGCTGCAGTTCCAGCTTTTGGAGGTGTGATACGTCTCTTTCACTTTTGGACATCTACATCTAAACTTCAAGAAGGCCACAATTCGATTTAGGTCTCAGACTTTGACTAGGACATTCTAACACAAGTGTGCTGTGATCTAACAGTTGTGCTGTAGAACTGGCAACACTTGTTTTGTTGTAATGTCAAACTCTGACCCTGTGTCAAGTATTTGTTAGACGCTAACTGTCTAACAGATTGCCCTATTTTTAGCTCCATCCATTTTCTCTTCAGCTTAGACAAACTTCCCTCTTTCTGCTGAAGAAAAGCTTCCCCGCAAATCTGATATGCTGCCACCACCATGTATCATAGTGAGGATGTTTTGTTCAGTGAGATTTGCCCCTTCTTCAACACGTTGCCTGCATGAATAGTGAACAGCTGCATTTCTTCTGGCATTCTTTCAGGAGTGGTCTTGCTTTATGCCATGCTTCCATTAAGGTCAGACCCATGGATTGCACCGCTCAGATAATTGGTTTCATGCAGAAAAATTTATGCTGCATTAAAGGAATAACAGTTTACAAGTATGTAATTAAGCCTTTTGTTATGCACCACTGCACTACATATTGATGTCTGCCCCAGCCATGACAGCAAAATCCAAACCGAGGATCTCCAAACAAAAAGATTTGTGAACGCTGTGAGAATAAATCAATGCAAGAGACAGCAACCATTTTAATGAGAACCGTTGCTCTCATCTGAACAGTAAAGTCAGCATATGCTTCAAAACTAGAAAGATTTGTCTGTGTATATGTTTTTACTGTTAAGAACGTCTTTTGACTGCAGAGTCCTATTAAGATGTAACTTGCCTTTTTTTAAGGGGTTTAACACATGCACATGCTCTATCACAGCTGCACCGCTTTTCTTTGCTCCCTCTAGTATTCTCTGGCGCTATTATTTCATCTTATTACTCAGTTCTTCTCTCTCACAGTTTCTGCCTCTAGCTTTCCCCTTCTCTATCTTTCTTCCTTACTCCAAGCGCATAACTTTATCTGTGTGTGTGTTTGTGTATGGTGCCAGGCAAAAAGAGCAAAAAAAAAAACAGACTGTTGTGACATTGGAATGACCTATGAAGAAGGGTATAAACAGAGAAAAGGATGTTGTTGTAGACGGGAGGCAAGGCGATGTGGAAAGGCACCAGCGTATCAGTGGGTTTGCCAGACTGCTCGTTTTGATAAGACCATATTAGGCGTTTCTCCCAGGTCCCTATGATTCATATGGAGCTGTGACTCTGATGTATAAACAGTTTTCTTTGATGCAGCGGCAGTTGACGCGCTGTGGCATATTGGTTCTACGCTTGTGTATGTCAAGCCAAGCATGACGAGCAGTAAATTAGTTTTGTTTCAGATGCATGAAATGATGAGAAAATTGCAGACAGTCTTAGGGCTTTTTTTGCACTTGCATTCACTCTCATTTGCTCCTTCACTGATGCCCTAAGTCCACGCAAGGATTAAGTTCCTAATTCTGTTTTCATCCTGGTCCTTGCAAAGAAATGTAGAAATCCATGCTGTAACGCACGCACACGTTCTTTCATGCTCCATTAGTCCAGACCAGAAAGAGACCCACTCTCCTAAATATTCTCTTGTTCTTCAATTGAACAGTTTTTTTTTTCTGATTTGCACAACATGCTGCATTGACTATTTTATTGTTCGTTCACTAAACTTAATTTTAAAATCTGTAAACTTTGAGAAGTTTTTTACTTTTTAAAACTTTTCCACAGTTTGTCAATCTATAATCACTAACACAAATGTATTTTATCATGGTTTACGAACACCAAGACATAAATGCAAAAGACTAAAAAAAATAACCCTGCACATCACCTTGAACAGACCCCTCACAGTAAAACATGGTGGCAGCAGCATCACGTTATGGAAATGGTTCAATTTGGTTGGGACAGGGAGACCGGTCTGACTTGATCACACAATTGGAAGCAATACTGGCATAAAATCTGTAACTGGGGGCAAAATACTTGAGACAAAAGCAGGGACCAACTTCTAGAAGCTCAACGACTGTGAATATACAGTCAGAGCTAAAAAGGTTGGGCTTACTAAATTCATGGTTTGGCACAGCTCAGGGAAAGCCCAGGCAAAATCTGATTGTGAGTAGACTTAAAAATTGCTGTTTACACTCTCTATCCGATCTGGGTTTATGCTTTTATGCATAGAAGAATAAAAACAATAGGATGCACATTAAAATGTTTTCCTTTGTGACAGAGGTACTAATCATTTTGCAGCAGTATGAATCATTTTCAATTCACCATATTCTTTTACTTGAAAAATGGCTTGTAGGTCAGCCTTTTCTTGTTAGTTTGAGAATCTAGAGCTTAACCTTTTCGAGCATCAGCGCATGAAGCCTCTTCAACATTCTTCCAAAGGTTGTTTGTGGTGTGTTTGCTCCTAAAAGTTACCCTCATCATAGGCCTCAACTCTTCTTGAACTTTATTACTTTGTTGAAGTTGTGGATTGACCTTAATAAGTGGTGCTCTTTAGAAAAATTTAACTTGTTTCAGCTTGAAAAGAGAATCGATGCTCGATGTTTGGTGTTGAAAGAGGTCAGTGGCTTCCTTTTTAGTTGTGAGCTCTCAAAGCATCGTTTCAAAGTGGGAATGTTAAAAAAACCCATACGCACACAGGAAAGCTTTCATTAAAAAAACCAAAAAAAACCCAGAATGTAGCCAATGACAACATAGCCAAGAATAGGTCTGCAGTTATAATTTACTTATTGAAATGTGGTATTACTCTCATTGACTGTTTGCAGACTTCTCTAAGGATGCAGCGCTATATTCAAGTATACCAAGATTATTACTATATTTCATTTACAGAGACAATTCACTGTGCTAGTAGGAGGGATCCTGCAGGTTTCCTTTGAGAATTTGATGATAATATGCCCTTCTATTTTTGTCTCATCCCCTTGCTGTTACACTCGTTCTTTTACCTCGACACTTTCAGTCCCCCCTGAGTGTCGGTGAACATCAATATTCAGTGCTACCACAGTAATTGTAGAATAGCAGGTTTAAGGGGAACCCCTGCTGCTTTTTTAGCCAGAAGGTAGTGAGAATCAACTCAGTGTTATTCCTTCTTAATGGTGACTCCACCTCTTCCTGTCTTCTCCCTCCCCTAAGGGTATGTCGCTGTCTCGCGGCATAACTTGAGGAATGTTACAGAAAGAATTAGCGAGACTTACACAGGGTTTTGTGTTTTTATTCTTTCTGTGTAAGACTCCACTTTGCCTTTCCTGAGTATCTTTTTTTCTGTTGATAGGATTTGGGATGGCTTATGTCTGTGCAAAGGCATTGATTGACTCGCAGCCAAACTCGTACCAGCCAGTTGGAGACTTTTTTCTTTTTGCTCACTTGGCATAAAACCTTGCACATTTATTTTTTCAGCTAAGTCTTGGACTTCCAGCAGTTTAGTTATTGCAGTTTGAATGAAGAGCAATATTTGAATGTATGATTTTGGACTTTTATACCAGATAAATTCTTTCCATATATTTTTTATTAGGGTTCCAAAAGTCTGGGAATTTTAAAGTTCGATACTTTCTATGGAAATTGAAATGAGTAATCTTTGAATTTAAGAAGGAGAAGTCTGGCCTTAAATGCAAATTTTAAATTAAACAGAAGAAAACATATGTTGTTTTGACTAAAAACCTATTTTTGTGCAATACATCTATCCATGTGCCTTGAACTCCAAATTTCAAAGATTTGAGTTTTACAACTTTTAGAGGTCTCAACAAACCTGAGTTAAATATTTATTTCATTAGCATAACTCTATAAAACTTGATTGTATGCTGAAGAGGTAATTCAGCCATTTGATTCAGGTCTCTTGTGGGCTAGTGACACATGTAGTAGTTGCAGAGCCCTCGCCCTAGAAGACGGGAGTTTCACGCCGCTGATTCATACTATTTTACAATCCTCCTTACTGGGCATTAAAACTATAGCAACTACATCCTCTTTTGGCTCACCAGAAATTCATCGTATCATCTGGGTTTACAAACGGATGTAAAAAATGCTTGAGGGTTTTATTCCTCCCTTCAGCCATTTTCTCTTCTTGTCCCTTCGTTCTGCAATTGTCATGGCAGTTGTTCCAGCTGAGCTTTGACTGGGCTGTTGCGGGCCCGCCAGGCAGATGTTGAAACCAAATATGCAGGACCACGCGTTAGCATGTGTTCAAAAGGGCTTTCTCCATCTCACTTCAAGCTTAAAAATGACCGTGACTCCATGAAAAGCAAATGCACGGCAGAAGAGGGGAGAAGAGTGTGGTGAAATGCTAAATAACAATTTTGCATCCCCTTGCTCGCTGCTTTATTTGACTTTTGGCTTGAGAGCTTGTCTGATGTGTTTATGCCACAGGCTTGGAGATGAAGGTAAAAGGAGAAGCATTTAGTTGTAGGGATAAACTGTGAAAAGTTATGTAATCAAGTGTAAACTCGGTTTATCCATTTCTCAGTTGGTGGTCTACTTCTCACATTTGACTCGGGTGAACAAGGTTTTGCTCGTAAAAGTAGTTAAAAGTTTTGTTTTGAGGTAAATATCTTAGGTTTTCACCTCCATTGCAACATTTTTAGATTGTTAATGAAAATAGAATAAGTTCTTGGAACTCTGTGTACTAATTTTTGCCATTCCTCTTTGCTTCATTTTTTTCCTAATGTGCCACAATTTGTATTATTTAAAGATTAGACATGTCTGTAGGATGAAAAAAAATATGAGCTTAAGAAGAAAGTGTTAAAACAGGAACGGTTTAACGCAAGAGTTTGATTTTAAACTTTTTTTCCAAATTTAGGTTTCTCTTTTATTTCTCATGTTTCAGTTGTAGAGTTTATTCATCTTTGCACTCGCTGGCAGATACAATCTGTTTAAAAAGTATCTATACTCTCGTTTTTACGTTTTGTCACATTACAATCGCCAATTTCAATGAATTGGTGATTGGACACAAAGTGGTGATGATTTATTGTACGTGTTTTTTTGTTTTTTTTTCTATGGATAAAAACTTCAAATTTGATGTGGATTTGTATTCGGTCTGCCTTTATGTTCATATCATTTCAGTATGACCAATTGCCTTCAGAAGTTTGCCATATTAGTTTCCAAAGTGAACTGCAAGTCAACTTATTTTTGGATTTTTCTTTTTGTGGGACAAAAGTAGAAGTCAATACAATTCCTGCCATAGACTGACTGTTGGCTATGAAATGTGTAATATTTGAGATTTTATGAAAACCATTTTTTTTGTACTTTGTTTTGTTGAGCTGTCACATAGTCCACAAAGCAACAGTAAATTTTGTTAATGTAACATGATTGAGTAATTGGCCAAGACAATGTAGGAGGTAAAACTGAAGAGTCTTAACTGTATCTCATATTCTTTACATTCTTTTGCTTTTTTTTTTTTTTTACAGGTTATTAAAAATACTTTGCCTTTGAAGCAGGTGATATTTTTAATTGAGCACACTTGTTTTAGCCAAACAAAATCTTTAGAAAAGCAACAAAGGGACCATTTTTAGCACACCTTTAATTTTTTTTTTTTATTGATTCTTTCTCCAAATTACATTTTTATGATATATGTATTTTACGTAAATATTATTGTTTCAATTTTCAAGCTCTAAGCTTAGAATTACACTACAGGAGAAAATGTGAAAATACTTTCTAACCTTTTTTTAAAGTGTCTAAGGTTTTTATTTAAATTTACATTAATGGGCATAATTATGCTGCATAAATTATTCTAATGCAATGATTTGACTAGTTAAACATCAATATTGTAAACACTTTCATTTCTAGCTCACAGTGGGCTGCTTTCCATAATTACGGACAATTATTTAAAATTACTAGCAATTATTACCTGCTACGACTTTATGACAACATTGGTTTTAGTGTTTGGATGCGTTTGTCAAAAATGGTGCACAGAAATAGATTGCTATGTGTGCACAAGTACATTTAAAAAAAATAAAATAAAATTTAAGGACGTGATTATATTTAGTTTGTAGAGCAAGTTAAATATCAAGTCACTTAATCATAGTCATTTCTTGTAATAAATTTCTCATTTTCACTTTGACCTTTCATGGAAATTACACATCCACTTTGCCACTTCTGCTCGTTTATCAGATCTGGGTGGTAGCAGTTGTACGGCACAATTCACTGAGAATGTGTTTAAAACTGGAATATCTCAGCAGCTGTAAGGGCACATTTGACACATCTTGTCAAACTGCTCATTTTTCAGTATTCTGAGATTGTTACAGTCGAGGCTGCAAGTCTCTGCAGGTGTAGACATTCTGTCTTCCCTGGTGTGTCCCACATTTTCCATCTATCCCACAAGGCATAGACTGAGATAATGTGTCCTGGATAGGGATATGAACAGGAAGACAAACTGACATGATTTACAAAGCTGTATGTCTTTTTCTGACAGTGAAAACTAAAAAGTCAAGATTGAAAACGCATCAGAGGTGCATTTTCAGTAAATGTGTCAGTGTCCTTCCGCAACTTTAGTTTGTGCTTTTATTACAGTGGAAACACTGCAAAACACAATTTGAGGTCTTCTTGGTAAATGACCGTTAGTCATTGTTGTCAAACATTCAGTGTAAAAACCGATACCCGGTATTGTCCTGTAAATTTTAAAAAACTGAGAATAATTTTTTCTGTTCATGGTAAGTGATCATAAATGCTGTAAATCTGTTGATGAAAACATACCATGAGTGACTCTACAAAGATGTTTTTTAAATTAGAATTTTAGTTTGCAGTATTTTTAGTAGAGGTCATAGCCAAGATGTACTGCAAAAAAGATATTTTAAGAATTTCCCCAAATTCTGTATGCAGCACAAATATTACTGTAACTTAGCATACAGATGATAATGCATTTTGGAAATGATTTTCAAGTACAAATTAAACAATTCCCTGTAGAGAATTAAAGCATGTAATTTTATAAAGTTTTCTTTTTGCTACCTTTTTCCCTTTGCCTTTTTGCGAAGAATACAAAAAAAGCTTTGGAACATTCATTTTATGCATACATTTTTTATTTTGTTTTAATTAATTTACTATTGTCTGTATTACCATCATTTTCTATAGGTAGGCATTTGTGATTTCTTTTTCTTTGCTGTGACATTTAATTTATGAATATTTTTTCAGTGAAAGTCTGGTAACCACATTTGCCAGTAATTTACTGCATAATTGCATAGTACTGCTAAGCTGTAGTTTTTCTTAAGAAAGTACACTTGAACTGTTTTTTAAATGTTGATGTCATAATTACGACATACTGGTTTGCGTTTCCCTTAATAAATAGTATTTTCTGTCTTAGTGGAACAATAGCAGCTTAGGACATGGTAAAGTAGAAAAAAAAATAAAAACAGATTAATAATGGAACAAGCAGCTATTCTTGTTCCAGCTGTGCATCAAAAACCAGAACTGGCATCTTAAAGACATGTCTTCTAAGGATTATAAGGGAGAGCTGTAATCCACGTGCTTTGAGTAAACCAAATCATCCACTGCTCTGATGAGGCTCACAGATGTGCATTGTGATCTGCTTTAGTGTAGATTTGTGTGTTCCTCTGGGTTTTTGCTGGCATTTTATAGAAGGGTGTACAAAATGGGAAAAGTGACTTAAAAAATCAAAACCGTTCTCACCGTTTACCTGCATGTAGTTTAACACCTATTTTTGGCTTTGTCTTTTGACGATCTATATCCAAGTCCGTGTAAAACCACAAGGTCATTAAACAAAACTACTGTAGAAGCAGATGTAGAGATGCATTAAAACAGCTGTTTATTGTTTTTAGCATAATCATCCCACAAAGCCTTCAGATTTATCAAGCTTCCCTGTCTAAGAAGTTAATCTCAGAGGTCAAGTCTGTTTCAGAAACTACCTGCTGTTACTGCGTGATGTAGAAAGAAGGAGCTAAAATCTGGATGAACATTAAAAGCAAAACTTTCACAAGATATTTGAGCCTAAGCAAGTCTAATCTTGTAATGTGAACTTGTCAAAAAGCCTGATTTTGCTTGAGGGTTGCTTCAGAAGCAGTCACTTTAGCGTGTCATTATGTTTTTTTTTTTTTCCTTTGTTCTGGTCCCTGGCAAGCTCAAACCAGTTGAAAATTAACACCTTTTTATGATGTCTGATACTGAAATGATAAATGTGTTAAAGATTTTTTGATGGGCAAGTGTTTTTAGCAAACCAGCCTGGTATTCACTCACTCAGTTATTTGTGTACATCTGTATTAGTACTAGTTTCTGCTGTATTTTACTGGTCTCTCTAAGTTCTATTGCAGTGACATTCTCTTTTTTATTTTACTGTTATCCTTTGCCCAATGCTGATTTATTCAAATAATGTGGTGAAAGTTGTCTGCACTGTCCCTCAAGGCACCAATAGTCTTAAACTTGTCTGAACCTGGTCCACAACTCCTCCGCACCTTCTCCCAGAAGCCCTGTCATTATGTCTACATGTTGGTACGATGTGCTAAAGGTAATCTGGCATGCTTATACAGGAAATTAAACAGTGTTATTCATATTCCCTGAATTTAATTAGTCTGACCCATTTTTATGGTCCTGTACAGGCTTTTTTCACGGAAGAGGGTTAAGAGGTAAAGTTGCTGCTGCTGCTTTTTCCTCTGATTTTAACAAAACTCGTCTTAACTGTCAATTTCTTTTCAAACACATTTGTGTATATGCTCTGATGTTTCATTCCCTCACTGACAGCGTAGGCTTTAAATACAAATGCAAACAAGCCCTGCTGTTGTGTTTTAGCTTGTCTGTTGGCTCAATTTCAAATTTAAATGGGAAATCTTATTATCTCAAACAATGTCTTCTTATATTTGTGTTCTGGTGGTAGCCAATTCTGGGGGTAGCCCCAGAATTGGACAAGCTAAAATTTAATTAAAGAAACTCCACATTAAAACATAGCCTTTTTTTTTTGTTTGTTTTTTGAAGTTTTTTTTAACTTTCATGTTTCTTGGGCTGTTGTGCTTGGAGGCAATGCTTTGGTGGATTATAGTTCTAACTCCTGGAATGCAGTGATGTACAGCAGTAAAGCATTTTCGTTTTGTACGGGTGCTTTTGTTTGTGTGTCGCATCCTTTAATATATTCTCCCATTTGGTTCTTAGCCTAAGCTCCTTTTGATATCTGCATTTTGTCCCAACTATTTTCTTTGATTCTGGGGCCTCATTTTGAGTTGTTTTTGACTTTCTCCCTTAATCCATTAGCGTTATTTTCACTACGTGAGTTGTTTATTATGATTGGAGCTTCATTTGTTGTAGCTTGCAGTGTGACTAGGTTGTCTGGATATTGCTGAATAGGAAAGGTGATCATGGTAGATCTGTGTGTCTTAGTGGAAGTTTTATGATATTTGTGGTTGTGAGTTGATGCAGAAAGATAACATTGCTGGGTCAAAAATCTCTTGAAGGAAGAATATGTAAGCTGCAAGGTTAATAGTTGTCTTTAGATCAGACTTGTCATGTATTTAAGAAACAAGTGAAGAAGCCCATTAGACTTCTACTTCAAGCACTTAAAAAGCAAGGTTATTTGAGTACATTTCACTGAAATACACAGTCATACACAAATACACTATTATTTGGCCTTCTTTGAGTTTTGCGTGTCATTTTACCTTCAAGACTACAACTACTCATAATTAGTCTGTCTTGATAGGGAAAAGGTATGATTCAAACTAGTTAAAAGAAGTGAGAAAATTGGGTAAGGAGGAGACGAAAGGCTGCTAAAGAAAACGTTGCCACAAATCTCACTCTAAAAATACCACCCTGAGAGGAGAGATCATACTGGGTAGGTGTAATTTTTACACTCAGTTTAGCATTTTCCATTTTGCATTTAGTGTATCCGGATTAGGATATAATTATTCCCAATGTTTGATGGTGATTGATCATTATAACTCCATGAGTGAATCTTTGTCATATATGATCAGATGTCGATGATCAGATATTTATTAATTTCACTATATAACTAGTTCTCTGTTGCTGTTGTTCTGTGCCAAATCTGAGTCTTTCCTCTCAGGCACTCAGCTAATGTCTAACACAATCAGAATGAGGTGCTAATGGCAACCCTTCAACTCTATTAATGACTTTAGAGATCAAGATCTGCACAGATAACACGCTACCAATCACAAACCACATCAGTACCCACTTCAGCCTGAGCCAAGAATGTGAGTGGGGAGGTCTCTGCGTGCTCATATGTGTGTGTTTGTGTAAACTTACTGTGAAAGTTTCTGTAAAGTTGTTTGAGTGCAATTCAACCAAAACAAAGTGCATTTGAACTCTGTGCTACAAAGGAGGATTTGTAATTTACATATGTAAGAACAAAGACTGCAAGCAGTGTCAAAATCTGAGCGCAGCTGAAAGGAAAAAGACAAGATTAAAAGCACGTACAAGGAGTTTCTATTTTGATAAAAATAGTATGTCAATTTCTTTATTCTTTCCAATAATCAATGGATTTTTTTTTATTGGTTTTACAGCAAAGCTTTGTCGTGATTTCCGAACAGCTTTTTGCATGTCTCTACTGTCATGTTTACAGTTTATCTTTGGTGATGAAGGAAGGCCTCCTTGCCATCACCCTAACTTTTAACACATTTAATATTTTTTATTCGATTGGTTTGAACTTTGATTAAGCTACTCTAAAATGTTGATATTACTTCCAGGAATATTTAAAAACCTGCTTCTACTGAAATTCTTAAGGCTTTATAAGTCGAGGTTTCTGATAAGACTGGCAAAAGTTTATAAACTAATAAAAGGATCTGAAATGTAAACATGAAGCCAACAGGCAATCCATGATTTGAACACTTTAAAATTTGCTTTGCTTACTTTATGGATTTTGCTAAAAAAGAAATTGAAGATGAGAATTTTTTATGTTACCACTATTTTTTTTCACGCATTTCAGAAAAAAATGGCATTAATGTAGAGTAGTCCAGTCTACAAGTGATTAAGGCACGAACTATGCAGTTTTTGTGTGGGCTGAAAGAGAAATACTTTTACTGAAGTAGTTTTCGGGTTAGACTTGAATCAAGCTGACTGTTTGAGTTCATTCCCAGAGCTTGCTGCTTAAGGTTTTTCTCACTGAACTTCAGAACCAGTTGATCGTTGCCATAGCAAACCAAACAAGGTTGCCTTGGAAATTAATCTGATTTTAGAGAAGTATGAAATTGACCAATCGTTCTCTTTCAGTGTTAAATCTATTCTTTTGTCACTTTGCTTTTGTTAATCAGTGATTACATGTAAAAGAAAAGTGTTTCAAGATATAAAGTCTTTTACTATTTACTGTTCTCTAGTGAACAGAAAAGTATATTTGAAATAAACTGAGTAAACACTCAGATGATTTCCCTTGGAAATTGCTGTTTTTAAACTCAAATATTGCTTTAAATTATTCATAAATTGTCATTGAGGCATCTTGATTCTTGTGAACAGTTTTGATTGCTACATGTGTAGTTATGATGTTCGTCTTCCAGTCTGTGTTCTTGCATTTAGTTGACATACACCCAGTTGACAGTACAATCTGAAGGCTTTCACTGCAATATCAACAGCTCTGTGGTGGATTAGACCTCCTAACCTTGATCTTGACAGGGTATCTTGTGACAGTAATCCATGCTGCTAATCCACATCTTGATGTAAACACCAAGGACAACCCGCCTTCTATTTTCTGTGTCCTCATTTTCCCCCGTTACTCCTGCCTTTCTGAAAGCAGTGAGTTTGCCATCTGTTTATTGTATCAGCAGGGGTCAGTTTTGTGGCGCTTATGTTGGATCTACTCTGTCCATAGTCATTACTCAAGCAGAACGAAAGGGCTGCCCAATTATTATCCTACGTAATTATTACATCTGGCTTTGATTGATAATAACATTGATCAATTTTATTAAGGTAGGGCTGTGTTGCTCACAGTCTAATTTTTTCTGCTGTGAAAGTGAAACCTATTGCCTTAAAAGCATTCTGGAAATGAAATATTGACATTTGTTTTTTCATTCGGGGAAAAATAAATTTTTACATAGTATATACATTTTGACATGCTTTGAAACTGTTTGGCTTGATTGTGTTATTTATTTGTAACATTTTTTTTATTATATAAACATAAAACCCTGTTTTGTGGTTAGCCAGATTTGGGTGTACTTGTAGCAGAATTGTGATGGAGTATGTTCTGCTGTGTGGTGTCATGTTTGTGTTTGTGGATTAAGAGGCATGTGTACAAACATTCATTTCTATGGATATTCGAGGCCATTCAGGGACTTGGTTTTCCTGCAGTCCTGGTGGGTTGTTACAATTCATAGCAGGGCTTATTACTCTGTGTGCCAAAGCACAGCAGGCAGGCAGACAGACTTGGTTGAGTTTTGGTGGGATGGGGAGGAGGTCAGGAGTCTACTCCAATCCCTGCATCCCCAGATCTGGGACACATAACTCTGCCTTCTAGTTCTTCCTTGTTTTTGTTGTTTTGCTTATTTCTATTTCTCCTTACTTCAGTGTCATTTTCTGTATATTTTATGGTGTCTTGATATGTTAGTATCACTGAAGTCAAGCTTCCTCTTGTGCTACTACAACCAAAACTGTCTAGCAAAAAAAGAAATAGTTTGACACAGTAAGTTGACATGATAAAAATATCAAATTATTGTTTTTTATGGTAATATCAAAATCAGTTTTATTAAAGTAAAAATATACACAGTGTATACTGTTCGCTTTATACTAAAGAGTATAAAGCAAACACAAGAGCAAATATAGTGTGTTTAAACTTTTTGTGCAGCATTCAGGGCAAACCCTACATCATTTTAATTAAAGAATACAGTTGAGGTAACTTTTTTTTTTGTTTTTATGTATTCAAAAAGCCATCAAAGGGAGAAAAAAAGAGAGTTGCCAAAAAAGAGAAGATATTTAATACGTCAATCAAATGATGCTTATCTGTCATTTCAGTCAAACAGAAAGACGAGCTGTCACCTAGACTGTTGGACCGGGGGAAATACTTTACACTCATACAGACAAAACACAACCAACATTGTGAGTTCAAAATCCATTTTAAATAACTTGTTTCACAGAAAGCACTTGGACGCCTGAAAGGCTAATTTTGGGCACAACAACAATCAGAAAATAAATAATAGATGTGACAGGAACCATTTTACTTAGGCAACATTTGAGCTACCACCAGAGATGACAGTAAATAAAAAAAAAAAAAAATACGACAAATGGGCTTCAACAAAGTAACCCCCTCCTATGAATGGTCTGATAGATGGGGGAAGCGTTTATATGTGAGAAATTACTGGGAAATGAAACGGCTGCCAATTTCTTTTGGAAACAGCTTACCTTCTCACAATAAGAACAAAAAAAAAATTCTAAAATATCTTAGTTGGAAGCCAGCCTTGTGAGTAAACCAGGATTCTGAGATGAGTGGGTGAGAAGTGGGGTAATTACACAAATAAAAATGCTGCAGTGTTTTAGGGCAATCTCTCTTGTGCATTTAAAGAGAATGAGTGGCAATGTCTCATACTGGGAATAAGAAAAGGGTAGAATATATGTACACAAATAATAAATGATAAATCAAGAGTCGACTGACTACATACACGAAGATCAGCCAATTATTAGTAAAGGCTGCAAGATGATAGAAGACCACAGGAATGTCACTGCTAAGAAACGATCTAGAAATTATTCTCCAGTCTTTCAAATTATTGGTGGAGAATTGTAGGTCTACTAATTTTACTCAAATATCTATGTATACAAAAGAATACGTATGTTAAATGTTTTTTTTTCATTTTCTTTTCCTAGAGTGCATTGTTTTTGCAGCATTTTTAAAAAAAATGTTGACCAAATGTTGCTATTAACTCCTTATTCCCAATTTATCATGTAATTATATTTATCCATAGACTAGAAATGACACCAGCATCACAGAACCTGCAGATTTTCTGGATTCTGCATCCTATTGTATATATTTTCTGGGTTGGGATGTAGTGTCACACCTTTCCAAAAGTAAACAAAGCTGTTATTTTATTATTGTAAAAGTAATAGCTTCCATACCGTCAATTTGCATTTGCTCTGAGCAATCATAGTTCCTCCTTTTGAACTCAAGTATTGCATCTGAATTTATAAAGAATGTGGGAAGAGCAGAGAAAAAGTCAGACACTAACAGCACATGAAACTAAAGATCAACTATGCTTTAGAATGTCAGTCCCTCTTTATGTCTGCGTGTGTGTGTGTGTATGTGCATCTTGTCTGATGTATAAATCCTCAGAACCAGAGCATGCTTTAATTAATGGAGTTTGATGATTAGCAGGCAAAGGCAAACAGCAGTTAAATGAGCTCCCCCCCCTCCTTTCCATCAGTGAGGATAATTGCATCTCAGCAACAAATTTATGTGGCAGACACGCTGCCTTTGCAGGGGCATCACTGATGAGGTGTTTTTAGAGCGTTAATGCTTTACAACTGCCAAACTTGCATTTCTCAAGGGAATCTGCATGAAGCTTGTTTTTTTTATAGTGTGTTTTTTTTTTTTAGTTTGTAACTGTAAGCTGAGAGTGAATGCAGTTGTGTTTATACACAGGAGAATAGGTGAATATAAAGGATTACTAAGCTCCGTCTCTCCCTTCATCATCATGGCTCACACTTTATCCCCTTCAGTCTAATTTCTCAGATCCCTTTGCTTTTGCTTTTTTCCTGTTTTTTATTCATCTGCAGGAAAATGTCAACTCAGATTTGCTTGACAATAGACCTTCTCCATGTGAAATTAATATTTTACTCCTTTTTTAATTTTTGACGTACCTTATGGACTGGGTGTCCTGCTGACAGTCTTTAAGGTGGCAGCAGCTTTCCTAAGGCCCCCTGTTTAAACCGTGATGTCTGAGGTAACTCTGACTAGGTGACACCAAGTGTAACTTTTTGGTATACCTATAAATCACTTTGTGTGAAATAAAACAAGCACTCCACATGATGTATCCTTGTGGTACAACATAGTACTCATTTTCTGTAGATGCTTTTCTTCAGTGGGACATGGAAGCTGGTCAGAGTTTCCACGTGGGTGGGGAAGTTGGTCTTAAAGTTTGAAAAAACACTTGAGTGTGGTTGAGGTCCAAATTCCAGCAGGATAAATGACAGCATATTTAGTGCAAAAAGGCCTAGTCAAAGTCCAGACCTTCCACTTTTGGAAAAAATGTGGAAAGATTGCTGTTCAGACCATCTCCATTCAGTCTCACTGAGCTTGAGCCATTTTGCAACGAGTATTCATTAATAATTCAGCATCTAGACGTCCAAAGCTGTGAGAGACACTTCCCAAAAAACCCTAAGTAGTGGGTGGGTTGTTAGGGGACTCAGCAAAAATACACACCATACTTTTCAGAGTATTATCGGTAAAATAATTAGAAAAGAAAGCCATGCATATTTATCTCTTTTAAAAACACACTAGAACTGGTTGTAGTTAGATGAAAATATATTCCAGGGTGGTTTTACTAAATGCTATATCTGTATTTTAATCAAACACTTTGCCTTTTACTTAGCAGGTTTAGCCTTCCAATCTGGATCTCAGATTAATTCATGTACCTTGCAGAGTTATTTCATATTTTACTCTCTTGGTCTCCATTCTTTCTCACCTTGCAACCTCATTCCTTTGTTTCAGCTATGCTAACGATGCTTCTCGGCACTCGCATCTGAACATGCCTCAGTTGGTATTCCTCTCATCATCAGCTCTGGACCTCTTATCATGTGCTGTGAGCTCGCTCTGCTTTGCTCTTGCTCTCTTTCTGTCTACATGGAGAAATTGAGAGTGTCAAATCTGTTGAGAGGTTGCATTTTCCTCCGCCATCCCTGATGAATGTTTGTATGTGCCCTGAAATGAGATCTGTGGCAAGATAATGCTGGATATTGTCCGCAGTCATTGGTTAGGAACGTTCATGATGTCTAATCATAATAATGATAATAAATATGGAAGTTTAGATTTGTGCTTTGTTGTTTAGAAATGAAGCTTAAAAGCTTTTAGGTAGCTTTATGATTTGTAGCGATTTTTTTTTTTCACCCTCTTACCAATATTCATTCACAAAGATCAAATTTATTTGAATACCAGTTATATGAGATTGAGTTAATGTTGATACATCTTATTTGGCTAGAATATCCCTTATATTGATTGTTGGATGTATTGTTTACAAGTACTTCTATGCTTTACAAGAATGCCTTCATTAGTGTGAATTTACAATAGTTGTATTGGTAATGGGGAGGTTGTGCAAATGACCTTAGGTCTAAAGGGAAGCTTATTTTTGCAACTGCCAGCATTTCCAACCTAATTGTTCCTCTTTGGCTCATAAACCTCCCTTTTTGTGTGTGGATATGCGAGTGTAGGTAATTTAAAGAGCGAAAGACGGTCCTTTTTCTTTACTAGCAGTGTCAGCAGGTAAGCTGCCCTATTGGGAGAGAAGAGAGAAATCGCCAAAGCATGCAGATTGTTACTCCAAGGGGAGAATCAATTAGGGGCATGGAGGCTGGAGCAGAAAGGCAAATAAAGATGGAGAGAAGCAGGAGGTCCATGCAGAGAGATGGTGCAGAGCCATGCTGATCACCTCCGTTGAGACAATGCATTACTCTTCCTGTTTCCTGTCCCACTTTCTGTACCTGATTTAATAGTTTGACACAAAGCAACAGTTTTTTTAAACATTTATTTTTTGTCTTGCTCATTGATCCAAATATAGATTGCTTTAGGGTCTCTAACACATGGCATGTACACCTGTTTAAAACTTTAATTTGCTCTGTTTTAATCTGTGACAGATGAAATTAGAGCAAGAGCCACTTTATTTAAAAGTAATTTGTTGGTAATATTTGAGTTAATTTCCCAGATTTCACTTGTTTTTTCTCTTCCTCTCTCTGTAGGTGCATAATGTCCTTCATCTCAAAACGGGCTTGATCCTGCAACGGTACTGGACTGTGCCTCTGTCCCTCTCCTCAACCGTCCAACCATCAGCACAGCCATGACATCTCAGTCAAAAATACGGACCTATTTTTTCTTATGCTGCTTCCTGTTTAGTTTGGTGCTTCCTGCGGGATCTCAGACGGTGGTGCAAGCCCCACAGGCCCACAGTGCCGGATCCCAAGTGATCACAGCGTTGCTCCAAGAGGAGGGGTATGCCTCATTTTATGCTGAGGACCCGCAGTGGACATTTAACCATCTTGCTGTGGACTATCGCAATGGCAATGTTTATTTGGGAGCAGTTAATCGCATATATAAACTGTCTCCAAGTTTGAAGCTTCAACTGTTCCATGAGACTGGTCCAGATGAAGACAACCGCAAGTGCTACCCACCACGTATTGTTCAGCCTTGCAGCGAGCCACTGACGCTTACCAACAATGTAAACAAGATGCTTTTGATGGACTACAGGGAGAACCGGTTGCTGGCTTGTGGCAGCCTCTACCAGGGCATCTGCAAACTCCTCCGTCTAGATGACCTCTTCAAACTGGGAGAGCCCTTCCACAAGAAAGAGCACTACCTCTCTGGTGTGAATGAGAGTGGCTCTGTGTTTGGTGTCATTGTTTCCTATGGCAATGCTTCTCCAGATATGTTGTTTGTAGCCACAGCAGTCGATGGTAAACCAGAGTACTTCCCTACCATCTCTAGCCGAAAACTGGCAAGAAACTCAGAGGAGGATGGCATGTTTGCCTACGTCTTCCATGATGAGTTTGTGGCCTCTATGATTAAGATTCCTTCGGATACATTCACAGTTATCCCTGACTTTGACATATATTACATTTATGGCTTTGCCAGTGGGAACTTTGTCTACTTCCTAACTTTGCAGCCCGAAATGGGAGGTGGACCGACCACAGGTTCCTCTTCTGCTGGTCGGGAACAGGTATACACATCTAAGATAGTTCGCCTTTGCAAGGCAGACACAGCATTCATCTCGTATGTCGAGGTCCCGATCGGGTGCATAAGTGGCAACGTGGAGTACAGATTACTTGAAGCAGCCTACTTATCAAAAGCTGGTTCCATCCTTGCCCCTTCACTGGACATGGCCCCAGATGACGATGTGCTTTTTGCCATCTTCTCACGAGGTCAGAAGAGGCGTCCAAGGCAGGCCCCTCAGGACTCTGCTCTGTGTGTTTTTTCACTTCGAAAGATCAATGAGAAAATCAAGGAAAGGTTGCAGTCCTGCTACAAGGGAGAGGGCACACTAGATCTGGCCTGGCTGAAAGTCAAAGATGTTCGTTGCAGCAGTGCGGTGAGTATGCTAGAACAAAATGCAAATGTGAGATTTTTGTTTGCGACAAATTTATGATGACATGATGGAATTTCAGAACCAAGTGAGACATTTAAGAACATACTGCATTGCAAGTGAAATTTGCATTATAATTTCTAAAGGTTTCTTTGAAGATTTTTGATTTTCCCTTTTTATTTCCAGCATGATATGTGCATCTTTAAAATATACTTAGCCGGTCATAAAAAACAATTCACATATTGTTTCTAGTTATTCTAAATACATGCAAGTGTCTCTGGGGAATATTAGATGTGATTCTGACCGATGTTTCGCTAACGAGCTCTGCTGCACAAGGGGAGTTACCAACACAATGTTCTTCAGTGGGTTCATCATCCCTCCAGTCACAATGAGATGTTAACCATCCACTGCCTGTTTGAATCTGCTCACCCCTTAAACAGTGCAGCTGAACAGTGTGCCAAATTACCATAATTTTATTCTCCATAACAGCATTACAAATTCAGTGGTTCAGTTCATTTGATTTCTCTCTTTGCGCACATAACAAATAAGGTTAAATTGGGTATTGGATGCTTGGGCTACCTTCCCCAGGAACCGCAACTCTTTCCTTAACTATTCTTCTCTTGATGCTGCTAAATGGTTAGAATAAAAAAACATTTCAAACAAAACTGTATAACTGTATGAAGTACTTTTAAATGCTATTATCCAGGAAGTGATGACTCTGCCATAGCCATAACTCTGAGATATAAATTTCATCTCGATGGTGCTGAGAACATATTATCCTGACCTCAGTCATGTACTACTCTGAGACATTATGATGTTGACCCCACTTGTGTTTGGTTCTCAAATAACTGTGTTAATCTATTAATCTGTCTCTGGCACAGCACACGTGCCAGGGTGCCGTTGTCTGCAGCTTGAGGGCCTGATAAATCATGCCCGGGGTAGAGCTGTCGGCAGGGAGAGTAGAGAGTGAGGTAGCTCAAAGGGGTTAGCGGTGAGAAATGATGCCATTTAAACATTGCACTAACGTCAGTGCATAAATTAGACCCTGCTGAACAAGTGACACTGGACTCAGGGGATAGATGAGTTCTGACACTCATGAATGTCTGTATGTGGAGGTGTAGCTGCTGTAAAAACAGACATAGTTAGAGTGGGGCAAAAAAAAAATTCTGTACCAAGACAGAAAAAGTTAGTCTGTTTTATTTTAATCCACATTTTTATTTACATAAAAATATTCTTTTTAAAAGCTTCTTTAAATGGAGTAAAGATCATGTATATTTTTATCACACTAATGAATGCTTTGTTTGATTTCACTTGAGCAATCAAAGCTAACTTGATTTGTCTGCAGGCATGGTTCTTTTGCTAATGTCTCACGGTTTGTGTTTATGAATGTTTGCTTGTCACTTTTAGATTAATTTCTTTGCTACTTTAAATGATGCATAACCAGAAATGCTATATCACACGTAACAGAAACGTACTTTACACTAATCAATCTCAAATTGTGCTGAAACAGCCACAAACACACATTGTTCACGCTTGCACATTTAAAATGCCATGTTGCTTTGAGAATAGAGGATGACAGGCTGGTTTTTTGCTTCCTGCTCTCAAAAATGCTCTAGTTAAGGAAAATCACATGAATATCAACTAATGTGTGCACGCTTATTAGGGCTGTCCTTGTTGCGGTCTAGAAAAATATTGAGTTTCATTTTTTTGCAGATCTTAATAAGTACAGGAAAAGACAATAGCAGTATGGAAAAATATTTGTTTTTTCAGACTTCTGTATTTGAGTCTTTCCTTGCATGGTGTTTTTTGTCTTGGTGTCCTTCCTTTTTTCCGTCCTCTGTTCCTTATAACCTAGTGTGCTTTTTGTCCTCCCTCTTTCTTTTCCTCCTTTTTTCTCTTTTGTGTACGTCCTTTTTTGTTTTGCATTCCATGTGTCTTCCTTCCTTATCTTATATTTCTCTTTCTTCTACATATGTCTTGTTTCCCTTTTAATGGTGAACTTTTATGTGTTTAATTTAAACAACTGAGGAATGGAAAAAAACAGAATCTAGAAAAATCTGGAAGTTTTACGGAATCCATGTAACAAGCACGCCACGGTTTACATTAGGATTGTGATTATAAAGCTTAACCCGTCACCATTGGCATTCAATGCATCACTAACCATTTTCCTTGATTCAAAACTGCACATTATTTCACCTGGAGTTTCTTACAGTTACCCTAATTTTCTCTTTAAACCTGAAGTTAATTATTAAGAAAGCTACTATAAAGTTCTTACAGCACACAACCTAAAATGCACATAGTCCTATTATTTTTTCTGAAGATTTGTCTGACCTCATACATGCAGTTAGAGTCTGCAAAATGCATCATTGTGAAGTGCTAGGTGCTAATGTTAGCCTGTGATTTTTGCAGGCATCTCTTGTTTACTGTAAAACACTGTCATTACTATTGCCACTAAAGTCAGCAGCTGGTTAGAGAAAAAGAACCATACACTGTTTTTGGCCTTTGGCCAGGATACGATTCTTAGGGATCTAGTACAATCAAATTGGCAGTCCTTTACAGTGTAGGCCAAGGGATAGAGTACAGACAGATGTTATTATTTTTTAATGACGGACTGCATGTCAGGGCTGGGTGTGAGAGGGAGCTAAGATGATACTGAGACTTGTATTAAATAGATTCCCCTTTATCTTGCCCTCTTCATTGCTCAGTATCTTCTGCTATCTCACACCCTGTTCTCCTTTTCTTGATTTCTCTTACACTTTTATTTTTTCAACCTTTCAAACAGCATCATATTTTGAACATGATGTGTTTTTCCCTCCAATTAGGGAGAGGACGAACAGCCCCAAGACTCATTAGAGCAGGCTAGCTGTGTAGTCAAATACACACACACATTTTTAATGGTGAAGAAACATATTCATACTTTGTGGTTAGTCCTAAACACTTTGGAATGGATGATGGGCAGAACCAGGATATTTTCTATACCATCACTTTAGTAACCTTTTAGGGTTAGATAAATAAGACGCCTTGCAAAACATAGTCACACTCCTGAAATTTTTTCACATTTTATCACATTACACTTTATATTTTTGTGATAGGCAAATTCAAAAATAATTCACAGTTGTGGAGGGGAAGAAAGAAGGATAAATTGGGCTTACGTTTTTTTTTAAACCAAAAAAAAAATCTAACAAATATGGTTTGCATGATGCTACTACCACCATGTTTTTACATTGTTGATGGTGTGTTTAATGGTGTTCTAGCACCAAACACAAGCAAGTACAGAATATGGACAACTCAATATTTTTTAAAACACACAGTTTTCCATCACACATCTGAGAAGTCCAGTAAACATCTACCAATATATATTGAGGCATATGAACAGTAAGATTTTTTTAGACTTGAGACTTTAGTTGCTATCTGTTGTTTTTGAGGATGAAAATTCTCATTGTCTTTTTTTTTTTTTTTTTTTACAGAAGCATATTTAAAATCTACAAATTTTATCGTGTTTTTGAAAAATTACCAATGCACAAAGCAAAAAATGCTATAGCCAAAAATAATCACACTAAAAAGATCAGTAATGAGGATTAAAACATGAAAAGGCTACATGAACCTTTAATACAATATTATACACTATAAATTGTAGTAAACACAAAACTTGAACATCTTAACATAATTTAATGAGATCTTGTTTAAAAAACACTAATTATCATAACATAATTTTTTTAACCCCGTATCAGTATCACCAAGTTACACCAGTAAGTTCCACTGGTGCAACTTATATGCAAGTGTTTTTAGGGTGACAGGTAAGGGGGTAAATTACCTAAGTTTTACCTAAGCTAAGCATTTTAAATATTTGTTATTTATAATAACACTTATATCTGTAGTCTGTTACAGTCAAACTATTAAAGCAAGTGTGTGCTGGGACACAAGGCTGCTGTCTTTGTCAGGGCTGTATAAAACATTTGCCCCTGCCAGACCTTTGATGCTTCACACCATCTTTAAGAGGCTTTCAGTCATCACTGGAGAGATGCAGAGAGGGAGTCAGAGAAGAAAAGGAATGTACAGCAGAGGGGAGAGAGGATACATGGAAAGAACAAGTGTGTATGTGAAGGGGGGTGCTTCCTCTTTGCCTCAAATGGCCATGCTTGGATGATCCACATAATGCATGCTCAACAGTATAAGTCTGCAAAGGGCCTGCATCCATAGATCATTGTGAAGTGGCATGTGACCTATAAAAAAAGCGCTGCCTGTTCCCTCCATGTTGACTGTGTCAGCAGAAAAAAAAACAGAACAACAAAACAGCAGGATTGCAATAAATTCCCTCACTTTTTTGCTCTCATCCTTGATTCATTGCTTGCATCCTCGGCCACTTTCTTCCTCTGCCTGTTCTTTTCATCACAATCTTAAAAAATACTAGCCTTATGTGTCTCAATCTTTTTGATTCTGTTCACAGATTCCTATATTTCTTACAACAATTTCTGTAAGCAGCAAAGGAAAGCCTGTCACCCTCAAAGACTGACGGGAAAATTACAAGGTCGTTGACAAGTCTCTTACAGGCTATGGCCATCCCTTCATCCCTTCTAGTAATGATCATTAATTACATGTCATTAACTAACATGCCACGGGCTATTCTTCTACATTTGTTATGTGCTACCAACTTCACAGTCTGAATTCTTCCCAATTAATTTGATTATTCTAGTTGGCCGCTGCTGTTTCTTTGACTCTCTTTCTTGATCTCTAACAGCTCTTCAACACATGGACATCACCCTTCATTTGAAAGGAGCTCTTCTGCTTTTAAATTCAGTCTTCTCCTGTGATTCGCCTTAAATTTCCTTTACATTTTTAACTACTTAAGTTTGGTTACATGCTTGGCCAGCCTTTGAATGATGACGACCTGCGTGCTGGTCATCTCAATCTCTCCACTGTCTGATTGTGGAGCTTAATCAGTCACTGGCTACTGCTGTGGCTGATGAGTCAGTCTAGGTCACATCCTCAGGAAGGGAAAGGCTAGCAGATTCATTAAGGACATCCAGACGCCCCCCCCCTCCCTTTCTACTTCACCTCACTCCATGCACATATCCGCTATTCTGCTCGCTGGCTGGCACGCTAATTAAATCTCCTTACATGATACCACTTGCTAAAGGTCAGAATCAATCACAATATCATTATTGTGTGATTAAACAAGTGTCTTCTGCTTTCTTCGTCATACTCTACCGTTTTAACTAAAAAAACTGTAAACTTCAGCTTTCTTTGCTAGATGTTGGTGTATTTTTTTCTCTGCATCACAATAGGAGAAAAGTTGAAGTATATAACCTTAACCCAGATTATCAAAAAGGAGCCCTGAAATAACATCTAAAGTACCGCAGGCCTCATTTTCCATAACATATGTAATGATTCAACAGTAAAAAGAGACTACACAAAAATGGCATCAATCGTAGAGCTCCAATGTATTTCATATTAATGGAGGTATTTCATCCTTATTATAAATAAAACATAAAGCATCATACTGATAGTCAAACACGGTGGTGGTAGTATGATGGTCGGGGACTGCTTTGCTACTTTAGGACTTAATGAAACCATGAATTCTACTCTTTCAGGTCCAGTCCAGTCAAAGAGGCTGGGACATGACCTCAAACCTTGAGCAGTCCATGTTCAAATCCCAATATGGTTACATGTAAACAATTTTGCAAAGAAGAATGGACCAAAGTTTGTCCACAGTGATGTAAAAGACTAATTCCCAGTAATTGCAAAATATTAATGATAGCCTCTGCCTCTAAGGGTGGCAAAAGCAGCTATTAGATTTAGGGAGCACTTGCATTTTCCATACTGGGCCACTTTGTTTTGGAGATCCCTTCCCCCCTAATAAAGTCATAATTTAAAAAATGTTATTTTTTTCTTTCCTATCTTTGTCTGATTGTTTATTGTGACAAAAAGCACAATAAAAAAGCAAACACAGATAGTCTATAAGGCGTAAATGCTTTTACACAGCAGCAAATAGTTGTTAGATGAAATGCATTAAAACAAGTCAATCCACTAAACCCCTACTTTCTATGTATTTGACTGACTAAGGCTGTTTCCCCTGGTGAAATGTTTAATTTTCTGTTCGTTTTTGATAAGAATAAAATGTTCTCTCTTCCACAGAGTAGTAAAAGTCTGTGTAGTACATTATAAAGAGAAAAACATTGAATCATCAGGAGAATAATGTGCCTTCATAAAATTCAGCTCACCTTCCAGCTTCAAGGTTGATTTGTGATTTGGATTTTTTCCCTTCATCATCTTCTAAACTTACACCTTCCTCTATTTCTGTCTTTTCCACCTCTGCTGAAGTGATGTTTCACCCTGTCATGCTGTTTTATTCCTGATTTGATTAATTTTTTCCACCCTGCAAATATTTATTTGTTGTACCTGCATAACTAATGGTTGGCAGATGAAAACATCAGCAAACATGAATGAACAATTCATCATGAGACTGTCTCGTATTGCTGATTTACTTGCATGTTTTGCCTCCAGATCACACAAGTAAATCAAGTTTATCGTATAGCCTTACAAGTGCGTACTCAGCGTAATTTACACACATGAATGCCATTTAATGTACAGATTTTCAAGCTATGGTCATTTTGTTAGTGTACCTTTTTAATCCATCTTAAAATCTTACATTTGACTAAATAACTGTGAGGCAGATGGAAATCAGAAACTTTATATTTTTTTCCTCTTTAATTATTGAGTGAGTTTCAGTTTAGCTAAGTTATGTTTAGTGACAGGTGTTGCACACTGTGTGAATATGCAGAGAGCACATTTCTGAATACTGCAGAAATGGGCATAAAGCAGAAAAAGATCAATCTAATGAAAGAACAGTTTTAAAATACAAGTCTAACTGCATATCCTAAAATTCCCTTGTTGTTTTTACCTTACACAATTTGATGCAACAAACATGAAATCAGCTTTCATGTAGCCATAAGTGTATCACACTTGACCTCATAATCCTGGTCCTTAGGGCCAACTGTTATGCATGTCAGGATATTCTTGTGGGATGCCATGTTAGGATGCTAAAAGTCCTGTCAGGAAATTTATTCAGTGTCCTATACTCCACATTCAACTGTTGGTGGTTTCATAACAAACCGAAACCGATTTTTTAATGGCAGCAATTCGGCCACAGAATAGTAGGTGCAGAGTGTAAATCTTAGGAATCAAATAACGAAGCATTTATAACATGCAGAAAAGTGGGCTTTGTATCAGTCATTCCCAACTCTGGTCTTCAGAGTAGAATTGTTCCGTCAATGCTGGATTAAAACAACTTAAGCATATTATAGACTTGCATAAAAATGAAAACAGAAATAATTTTGAAAGGTTAGAAAGACAAAAAATCTACATGGCAGGATGGCAGTATTTTTGAGGTTGGTTGTATGAACTAATAATCAAATTTAATTTACATAGAACCCTTCACAGGTAAAGAGGCACAAAGTCATTAATTCTGCAGCAGGACTCATACAGGCATTGTTTTAAGAGAAAATCTAATGTTGACATAATTTTAGCACATTAAATACAACAAACCCATTTGGTCATGAAAGAATTATGCAGCGCCTCCAATCATCTTAGCAGGTTGGTCATTTAGCACAGTAGGGCAAGAGGAAAATACCAGTTCCCATTTGGCAAGTCACAAAAAGAACATAAAGCATGCCGGAATACATTCTTGTAGTTCCTTTCCTTCTGTCTATATGCAGAGTTTTGAAGATTAATCTGTGCACAAAAATATAATACAAAACAATTTTTTACTTTTACAAATCACTTTTTTTTTTGCCTAAAAATAAGTCAATTAAGTACATCACTAAAAAGTGCCACCAAAGTACATTCATATTTTTAAAAATATGCTCAATTTTGACATACCAAGTGTTGCTGTAGTTGATAGTGTGCCATTAATTTGGTGAAGTTACAGCGAGTAGAAAAAGTCCTTACCGCAGTCCAAACCCAGATTAGGCCATACATCAGAGAATGTTAGAGTGCTGATCTCTTTCACTCCCCCACTAATCGCATTGAGCAACTCTAGCTTTCTTGTGCTTGCTGCCCGCTCTCTTTTTTTTTTTCCACACTCTGTATCTACTGATCCCTCTGCACGGTCCAGAAGAGAGCTCGTTTTGTGTTGGTGCTGGCAGCCAGACACAAGCAAAGAGATGGATACGGCTGAGAGTGACCTGATTCTGCATCAGTGTCTGGCCTCTGCCCAAATATAGACTCCCTTTCCCTGTCCTTCTGTCTTTATGATGGATCTATCAATCTTCTGGAACGCTTTACTTACTTGGACAAACATTTGATCCTTTTTGAATGTTTGGGAAAAAATAAGTAAATAGAACAAAATAGACTAAAAGTTTGTTCTTTGATGCTACTGTCTCCTGAAATTTGACTCACTTATTGGAAATCTTGGAAATCTTTGAATATTTAAGAAATGTGCAGGTATCACATGAGACAAAGTCAAGGTCAACAGTGATGTCATTAGCTACTTGACTACAAATGCTGTTTTAGTTTAAAGAAAAAAAAAACATGGTGTCTACTTCATGCTTAACCTGAAAAAAATAATAAAGATGGGTAACCTGAAGAAATTTCATATACAAGGTTTTTTTTTTTTTGTCCCATTTAGGCTGAGTTCAGATAATTAATTTCCTAATGATTTGAAGTACTTGCTTTTTATGAAAAATTAATTAATCTTTGAATAAATGAGGGGAACCTTGTTATCTCTGGAGGAAGCATTCAATCATTGAAGGCCCAAATACTGCCAAGTACTCAGTTTTGTTTCCGATAGATCCTGTTAACCTTTAAACCCAGGAATGATGAGCTGTAATCTGTCATGTCCTCAGCTATAACTGATGAGGACTCAAAGAGGGTGTTTTTGGCCTGTCACACAAACAACGAATAAGAGCGACTAGATCAGAGCATCGGCACTGGTTGCTTAAAAACCTATTATAAGGACTGAAAACCTATTATAAGGACTGATCTTGATTCTCATTAGCAAACCATTACTCTTAAACGATCTCTGGTTAAAGACAGAAAGATTTGGGAAATTGTGGAAAAGTTGTCCTGCATAGAAATGTGTTTTCTTTTTATCCTCAGTCAGTGTTGGTCTATGTCCATCTTCTTTTTATTTTCTACTTTTATCTCAAACCTCCAACTGTGTGACATGCTTCTGACCCACATTTAGGTTGTCTATATTAATCATTTATCCCACTCCATATGACCCTATGTTGTAGCCTCCAGCTTGTGCCCTTAACCAGCAATGTTCCATTTGTCTAATGAAAGCAGACCGCATATTTCCTGTATATCTTGTTCTAAGGGCTTTGACGATGATGATGGCCCTCTGTGATAGGTTGAGCAGAGACCATGACCTTGCACGATTTATCGGAAGCCCCCAGAGTGCACTTCGAGGAAGAAAAATGGAAAATGAGACATAAACAACAAGACCTGTCTCCCTTCAAAGGCATTCCCTCAGACTTTTTCATAACCTTTAGGCAGCTTTAGATTTAAAACAATTTTGTATCTAAATCATTTTCATTCATGCACCTAGTTTTGCTCTACCTGAGATATCCCTTTTGTAATAAAGCATTATTTTAGTGTCATTTTATTTTTGTATCAGGTTTACTGTTTTTAGCCTGAAAAAGTGATATAAAAAAGCATTTGCTACCTTGCAAGTTTCTTGTGTTCCTAAGACAGGTTTGATTATTTCTCTTTTGTGCAATACAAATTTTTGCTTTTTTTAACTAAAGAAGAAAGATATATATACCCTTGGATATGTTTATTTCATGATAAATTATAGTTTGCTGACCCATTTAGAGTCTATCGGCAGTAGCAGCATATTAATCTAGAGGGTACTTTTATAACTTTAGTTTGTTTCCCATTTGGTCAGTCGTACCACGGTTATTGTGCCCAGGCGGTGAACTCAAACATTTTGCAGTGATTTGCCTGACTGCAGTAAAGGCACAGATTTTTTGTTTTTATTTCACTTTGAATCACTTTGGTGTCTTGCTGTACCAGCATTTCAGCAGTTTCTGTTGTATTGGATGGACGGTGGGGAATAGAGCCTGACAGAGCAGCCTCCGGCACAGTTGAAGAACCAGAACCTGACTGCAGTCTTCTTCCATTCTCTAACCTGTTTTCATTTTTTGCTGCCTCCAACATAAGAAACTGATGAATACCTGATATAAGTCATATTTTTTTTGGAATTCAGGTTATTTCTGAATACCAAAAAAAAAAAAATGCTTGTGTTGACACAACGTGTGTATGATTGAATTTAAATTACTTTTTTTGTAAAGTATCTTGAAATGACATGTGAATTTGCACTATGTAAATCAACTTAATCGAACTAAAATTCTTTTTGAGGCACATGTTCCACTCACACTAATAGCGATTAACATGTTAACATGTTTTTTAATGTCCGTTGCAAGTTTATGTTGGGAAAAAGTACCTTAAAACTGCATCGTAAAGCATTTTGAAGCATTTCCACTCTTGTTTTTCTTACTTGTGATGTTTCTTTGCTCTGTTGCAGCTCTTAACCATTGACGATGACTTTTGCGGGCTCGACATGAATGCACCTCTGGGTGTGTCTGAAATGGTGCACGGCAAGCCTCTCTTTACAGACGCCATTGACAAAATGACCTCTGTGATTGCCTACGTCTACAAGAACCACTCACTGGTCTTCGTGGGCACAAAAAGTGGACGAGTCAAGAAGGTAAAGAGCAGACTTTGGGTTGAGTAAACTGCATTATAGATAGTTTAATCAATGGGAGCCGAGATTTGGTTTCTCTCTGTTAGAATGTGTAGTAAGAGCTGGGAATTGGGAATACTGGATTGGAGAATGGATAGTAGTAGAAAGGCAGATTGACTTTCAGGCAAATCAGCTGAATCGGCTGTATTTGCAGCATGAAGGTGCGTGTGCTTGAGTGAAAGAGGGGAAGAGTGAATGGTAGTGCGTGTCCTTTATTGAAGAAGAAATTGTGTATATGTGTGTGTGTTTTGAGGAAAGGGAATCACGAAGGCCCCTAAGGGGGTTTTATTTCTACTGCCAAGCGCATCTGATATCTTTCAGACCTGCTCATCCCCAGCACTGTATATCACGCATACACACATTTACACCCGGAATCAGGAGGATCCGCTATAGTTTTCCTTTACTTTGGACTTGTGTAAAATCCAGAACCCTGGGGACAAATTGTTGTACACATCAGCATGTTGCAGAACTTGCTAGACAGCACAAATCAGCATGTTACAGAATTGATTAGACAAAGTTTATTATCTCTTGTAAGGAAAATTAAGAAGTCAGAATGAGATGAAATGCATAATTTATTAAGTAATTTATGTACCTGGTAATAGCATACAATGGAGCTCCAAGGAATCATGTAAATCACACCTTTTCACTGTGGCACTTTAAAATGTAACAGGGATAATCATTCAGGCGCCTTGTTCCCAAAACATCTAAATAATATGATATACAACCAACTGAGATGAAAGTGTCATCTCAAAATAAAACTGACCTGTAAAGGCCTCAGATTTCTTGGAAAGCATTTTTAGCCAAACCCCCCCCCCCCTCAAAAAAAAAAAAATCAAAATAAAACGTATTGTGGCAGCGTAAAGCTGTGGGAAAGTTGGTGAGAAACATGGAATACCCTGGAGAAAACCAAATACAGGCTACAACTGAGATTTATTTTTTCAAAATTTAGAGAGTTTTTCTTGTACTTGACAATTATTCACAACTCTGTTGGTATATCACAGAGAATTGCAATTGAATACATAAAAGATGGTGGCTGTAATGTAGTAAACTGTTGAGGTTATAAACACACATAAGGGGCACCACAGAAAGCCAAAATGTTCAGTGTGGCACTGGTAAGAAAAGAAGAAAGATTGAAGTTAGTAATGTTTCCAAGGGCATTTTCTAATACCTTCAACTGTAACTGTCTCTCCTTAAGTCTCATGTCACACTGTGCGAATTCAGAGCCCTTGGCTAAACAGGATTTGTCCCCTCAGAGTTAAGAAGTGGAGGATAAGCTGGGTTTTGGAGTGTTGTTGCTTCCACCTTAGACTGCCTTCATGCCCCTGTGCCCTTTTGTGTGTGGCAGACCTTTTCACAGCTAAAGGGATGATGCAGTGGTACAAAGTATCGTAGAACCTGGTACCCTATGCACCTTTACATCGCTGTCTCGCAGATATATGCACCCAGAGATTGTAGAGACTCAGTCAAACTAAATCAAATAAGAGATGGGTATGACCAGTGAGCTGAGACAGAGAGAAGAGATTTTGCAGAGATTTATATATTCTAGATATGAAGTTTCTGAAGCAAAGAGTTTCAATGATTTGTAAAGTGCTAAAACATATCTTTCTTTATTACCTTTTTCTTCCAGGTTGTAATTTTTCTAAAGCTAAAAAGGTGTATTTTTAGATAAATGGACATGAAATCCTTTTTAATATTCACATTTTGTCTGTAAAAATAACTATTAGCTATAATCAGAAAATCATATTGTTAAAATAAATAAGCTTCTTGCAGTTTTCCGAGGTACTAAGAAACCTGGAATATTATGAGGTTTTCAGTATTTTAAAGATCTGAAGAAATATTGGGGAAAAAAATTAACTATGGATAGATAGTCTATTTCTAGACTTTATACTCCATCTTTCTCCATCTGTCTTGAAAGGGTCCAAATTTAAAATCTGACCTAATCAGAAATAGATAACTTGATTTGTTTTTGTATTTATACTTTATATTTGGCTTAAAAATTATTGCAGACTCTGCATATCAGTGTGTGAGAATATATGGAAATTCTGACATGAATAAAGTGTAGAAACACTTGATTTTCTAGGTAACCTGTCTTTAAATAGACATTTTAAAATCAAATTAAAATTGTACTTTGCAGTAATCTGTCAATGGGACATTTCAAAAATATTTCTTGGAAACCAAACAGAAAAATCCAGTTATATATACATAAGGTATATTCAGACAAAGACCCCTTTCAGACACTTTCACAAAGGCAATCAATATCATGTGTCAACATAGGCGTGCACACACAGCACCATTACAATTCCATCCTTCCCTCCCTTGTACACACTTCCCCTCCCCTGTCATTAACTGTATACCATTAGATGACATCACAGGCAATAAAAAACAACAACAAGACAATAAAAAGTCTGAGCCGAAGTCCACCTCATTCATCAGTGACTTTATAACCTCTGGACTAATGGATGTTGATTTATACTCGGCCCACCACCTTATTTTTTCCATCCTTTAGTCCCTGCCCATTTCTCCTTCTCTGACCAGCTCTCTCACTACTCATCTTTCAGTCTGCTTTTCTGTTTTATATGTGGTGTTGTGACAAACACATCACCTTGAATAAATCTTAGGAATTACAGGAAAAGAGTGGACATAATTTAATTGAGTCCTTCTTGGGCGGGTTAAATGTTCCTGTTTATACTCTCACGTTTATGACATCATGAACTAAATTGAGCAGGAAGTAGAGTAAATTAAATTCAGTTTGCTTGTAAAATTGTGTAACGTAATGGGGGTTAGTGTAAAATTTCTAAAGTGCAATGCTAGTCCTGTGGAAGTGGAAATAGAAATAGCTCCAGTATATCCGTACTAATGGCATAATGTATTCTCGAGCCCTTCACCCATCCATATTGGCACAAGTCATTGTTAGTCCTGACCCTAAATTCATCCTCTTAAGCTTAAACAACAAACTCTCAACTGGAAATTGGTTGCAGATTTAGCTATACATTAAATGTATTGATCTTGTTTAAGCTTAAGAATTGCTTTTTTTTCTAATGCAAATAGTTTTTCTTTAGTCATTCCAATTACATGAATACCACCTAAGTTCTTTTTTATAAATTTTATCACAGCACAATGGAAAAAATGCTTTGCACATAAAACAACCCATCCCTTAAGTACTAAATGTGATCTCCCCTTAAATATCAGTTTTGTTTAATACATACAATTTTGCTTACACTGATATCTTCAACCAGGTCTTGCATAACATCCTAGTCAGATATTTATTAGCTTTCCTAGAAAAGATGTTTCATCAGCCTTAAAATAAGTTCATATTTTAATGCAGTGGCATAATGTTACACTTTAAATATGGTTATTTACTATGTACCAAAGGCAAAACCAGTTTTGAGTAATATTTAATTTTTTTTAAAGTTAATCATAGTTTTTAGACTTTTTAAATTTGTAATCCACCACTGTCACATTGCTTGGGTTTAAAATATTACATTATAAAGGAAAATTTATCAAGCTGTTAAGCTAAATTTCTATCAAAACTCTTAACATGCCCAATATTACTTATGGTGCTGGATCTGTGATGCTGTGGACCTTTTCTCTTCTGGGAATGCCATACACTGGTTAAAATAGTTCATTTGACATAAGATAAAGCTTTCCTATGGCTTTCTCATGTTCTAGGCCTAAATCCTACATAATTTCTACCTGCGAGATGAAGTAAACAGAGCACCAGACTAGACCAAAACCTCTGAATAATCTAGACGAGCAGTCGGGTCTACATGTCTCTGTGCATTTACTTCCATTTTACTTTAACACAGCACTGAGCTCTTTTTAATTGAAATGCCGCTTAGTACACATCAAACTAATTTCCATGCGATTCTTATTTCTTTTGTTTTATGTGTTGCTACCCTCATTCTTCAACATTCTCTTAATTTTTGCTCTTCCTGTTCGATTCGTCGCTCTGCCGTCTTCTGTCTACTTGTCCACGGCTGAGCGGAGCTGCTGTGTGAGATCTCTTTGATGGCTACCTCCTGCTTCTGGAAGTGCATAGACCATATGGCTTCTGTCAGTCTGTCTTTCGGTCAGTTTGGGTGCTCGTTGGTCTGTGATAAATATGTGAGGAGACAAAGAAGTGATGGAGATAAAATACTGAGGCAGGGTTAGGTTTAAACCCATTTGCCGCAGGTCAATGCACAACAGCAAGTCAAGGAGAAAGACTTAACCCCCTACGGACTTCGATTTTGTTTATGGTTATCTGATCGTATAACACATTGGTGTGACAGATAACTGTTGATGTTGAGACAAATGTGTTACAGTCAAAGATTACTAGTCATTCTTTAAATGTGCACAGATGGATCCATCAGTGACCCATTACGCCCATGCAGAAGCTAATGCACACACTGCTGGACAGAGGCCGGCCAGTTATCTGCATGGGGTCGAGGCTTGAGAGGTAGACTCGGGGACAAGAGGAAGGTGTGGAGGGAAAAAGTGGAGAGAAAGAGAGCAAAAAGATGAGATTGAGAACTACCTGCTGAGGTGCTAATGCATCTTCCCTCTGTCAATCCCAATGGGGGAGCATGGCGCTCAATACAATGAGCAGCTAACCTTGAACTTGACATCGACAGTCGCCCAAAAATTAGCAAGCTGGAACATGCAAGGCAGCTGAAGCTGGAACAGGTTATTGTGCCTTTATCTTAGGTATTTCCAAGTTTTAAACTGCTGTTTGTGTATATGACTTAAGGAATATGGAAAACTTTAACCTGCATACACAAGTTTTTGCCAACTGTTTCTTTTTACAACTGTAATATAAGAGGACATAAGAAAAGCTTTCAAAATAAGCTTTTATAGCCTTGCTGCTGTGACCAATCATTATTTTTTATTAAGGGCAGCAGGGATTTGATGGCCACATACGACAGAGCAGATGCTGTAAAATGGAGCTTTGCAGAGTTTTTAAAGCAAACACAAAATTATTAGAGTTCACATTTTGAACTGCCTTCTGGCCTCTTATATTGGCCATTAGTGCCATTAGTGTGGGTAGCATTACTGAAACCACATTGTATGTGCATTTCCTTGAGAATATAGATCCTTAGT
Source organism: Girardinus metallicus (assembly GCA_903067095.1). Taxonomy (NCBI): domain Eukaryota; kingdom Metazoa; phylum Chordata; class Actinopteri; order Cyprinodontiformes; family Poeciliidae; genus Girardinus; species Girardinus metallicus. The sequence continues at coordinate 77,049 of CAEGAE010096875.1, forward strand.
TGAACTCGGAAATTTCTAAAAGGCTGCCAGTATTTCCAAAGCCAACATAACAGACAGAGGTTGAAGGCTCAAAAGATTAAAGCCAAGCAATTTTGCTGTAACATATGCAGCCTTCCCGTTGTCTACTGAAAGTTTTATTCTCCATTGTTTTCTTGCAGCCTCAATTGCAGTAATTGTTTTATTGTTATAATTATCCTTGAAAAAAATATTGCGATAAGAATTTTGAATGTATGAGGTGACATACAGTCTGAAAAGAATGGAAATATTCTTGAAATGATTAAAACTTTTGTCTCTATCAAAGTAAAAAGTGATAATATTGTCATATTGTACATGCTAACTATCTGTAGCACAGATGCATCTCCCTGCAAAAAACATGAAAGTAATTAGACACCGAAGGTAGCTAAACTATCAAATCTTACCTGCATCTCCACAGAAGAATGTTTTCAAGGTGACCGGTTGGTATTTATAAATGGTGCCTTCTTTGGTTAAAAAAAATAACAGATTTTGAGTTTCCAATTGGCCTGTCATCAGTTAATTCATATTACACTAGAAATCTCATGATTTCTGTCAACAGCCAGTTTCTTTGTTGAGCTCCATAATTATGTTCGCTCAAAGGTATATGGACTGGAAATTCTGTCATAATAGTTATTTTCCCAATTGAAGAGGAAAAAAGTGCCAAAATTAACAAAGATGAATGTAAAATAAGCTACAAGAATTTGGACCATGGTGAAGCAAGAGTATTAGAAAAGATGCTAGAATGAAACAAAGGTAAGAATAAGGAATGTTTTTATAAAGCTATATTTTACTTTAAGGAAGATTGGCTTTGTAAGGACTCATTGAGCTCTGTCATTTTATTGTGACAGGTGGCAGAGGCGAGAAGTGGGTCAATTCAAACACTGAATTGTGAATGTTTGCTGTCGAGAAGGGAAAGGTCAAACTCTCACTCATGCCTCAACCTCTGTCAATTTCTGTTTCATGCTCTGTACAGGCTACCCTGACCTGACTGCATTATTACTTCTCTCTCCAACTACAGCAATCACTTTATCCTCCACCATCAGTCTGTCAGATCCCCCTATCTATTGAATGAAGAGGTCGTTTTCATATGGCCTTCTTTCTATTTATTTATAGATACATATATGAGTCTTGAAATATTCACAGCTTTGGACCAGTCTCGTTTTGTGCACTGATTGTGTCCTTGATTTGGACGCAAGTATTTATGTGCATGCATGACGTGCTGGTTAGCTCCAGACACAGATTATTGAAATGGGCTGAGCTGAGCTGTGGTCAGTGGAGCAGAGGATTAACTGCTTAAAGCTAATGATGAAATATGTTTTAGTGCTGCCAGGCTTCATGTGCATGTATGTAGACAGTACTTTATGATCTATACTGCCACCCGTTCTTGTAATGCTGTAAACACAATGCAGCTCAAGTGAGGCACACGCACGTGTGCATACTATTATCACCATTGCCGGTAGCCATTACAGCACCACCCAGCTGTCCATTCAATCCTTGCAAGTGGCCTAAACCACTGCATTATTCAGCCAGTATTCCCAGAATGTCAATGTTCTCCTACTGTTAAGTATTCCTCAGCAGTCTTGCTAGTTGCCTTGGCACTTTGTGTGTTTTGCTGCTCCCACACCAGATAGTGCAGCTTGAGTTGCCATGGCAGCAAAGGCTGCTCCACAAGCACAGGGTATATAATGTATAGCGAAAGGCACACAGGCACATGTGTGACAGGCACATTTTGACACATTTGGTTTTAAGTGTCAATTTTGCATAAAGAGTGCATATTTGATGCAGATACAATGATCTAAGCGAACACTACTATCTAAAAGCTGGTTTCCTCTCAGACGGGTGGCAACATTTTTCTTTCACTGCAGTAACCAATGCATGTTACTCTAGCTACACTGTACTGCTTATTGTAGAGGTATGTCAGGACAAATCAGTCTATGGAAACCTCTGGTGTCCTCCTTCACTTTACATCCCTATTCTGAGGTTTTATATTGTAGTATTATTACAAGCCAACTGTTTCTCCATCATCCCCTGATAAGTCCTTAGTGTACAAGGTTGGCTTAGGCACTCTGCCAAGTTCCAGTTTCTTGTCTAAATTGGGGAATTGGATGGTAGTTTGTATTTATACGTTTGTGTACATACAAGTCAATACTGTGTTGAAAAATGTAGGACATAAACCTCTATAAACCTTTTGTATTGAGTAAAGAAGCACTGGCTTCGGATTTTAAATAGTTTTTTTTAGTAGTTAATTGCTTGGCAAGGATGTAAATATTCCTTAATTATTTGGATTAGGGTAAATTGGATCAAACAGGGAGAAAATAGGGCAATTAAAAAATGTATATATGTATATTTTGTCCCTTAACCATTTTGGCCTGATACAAATTTTGTAATTTCATACATAACTTTATAAACTACCAAAAGAAGGCGTGCCAAAGAACATTATATACTTGCTTTATTTCCTGGTTATTTAAAGTAGTTATTTGCAATTTCCTCCATCTACTTAAAGAAAAAGTGGCTATGACATGTATAAATAATGTCTACCTGAATGAGATAACTCATGGTTAATCTGATTTAATAAGAAGTCATAATCAGTGTGATCTGTTTTCTGATTTGAGATAAGATTTCATGGCACAAATAGACAGGGATCCACAAGGGCCAAAATGTTCCCTGGCATTGTTTAATTGCTCTCCAGCTTACTCAGCTGTTGGTCAAACTTTACAAGTGCTGTTTGCAAATACAGACATCACTGGTCAGTATGTGTATATGCAGATGGCATTCTAGTATTTCTAACCGAGTTATTATTTTTTCACATGGTTTCCAGAATCAAACAGTTTCATAGCTCATACTAAGATTCTTATTTTTGAAACAGGAAGTGGTACAGGAGCAGGTGAAAAGCCATAGAGAGGAAAGCACAGTACTGAAAGGAGGAGAGGGTGTAGAGGGCAAAATTACCAAGCAAAAATAAAGTAAGTAAGCTGCAGGGAGAAGAAAGTCAAAAAGGGTAAAGTGAAAAGGTGAAAGTGGTGAAATGGATTTTTATGTTCATTTCATTCACACGGGTCTGCTCCTACTGAGAGGCGAACCAGTATGAGGCAGTATATTGAGCTGTGAGTGATTCAAGTGGCTATTCACTACAATGTGTATGTGGATTTAAAAGGCTTGAGTCAGCCGAGAAGTGAGTCAAAACGGCAAGCCTTGGTCTGATCCTTGTGCGCCGTGGCAGTTTGAACTTCAGCTGACTCTTGTGTGTTGCTGCTTGCTCAGGGTTAAGATGAGGTTAGCTGCTGAGAAACATCAGTCAAGGTCTGGGGACATAAACAAATCAAAGAGATGCCACATAATATGCCTTGCTATGCCTTGGTTAAGCACAGGCATTGTAAATCCAAATTCAGTAGATAGTTTGTCTAGATTGTCTTTGAAAAGCAGCAGCTCATAGAATTAGATACCCACATCTTGCTTCTTGTGGCAGACAACTATTGGGAAACTGCAAGTTGAACAAGAAAGACTTGAGCCAAAAGAAAACATTCCCATATTTTCTTTCTTCGGTGGCTCTCACCTTAGAAATATGATTGTGTACGATCAATAAGAAAAGAATACAGTATCAGGTTAACTTTAGGAAAACAGCTTCTTTGATAACCTTTATTTAATACGTTTGTATTCAATGATGTGTTTGCAGGTAGAGTTAGTCAACATTCTGACGAACATTGCATTTCAAGCCTTTTTGATGGTCTGACAATCTTCACAAATCAACAATCTTCTTGTTTTGTTGACAATATCAAGATAATAGGAAAACAAAATCATTTTATATGGATCAAAAATACACAAAGAAACCATTTCTTTTTTTATGCGAAGTATTGTCTTATTTTAGATTATTCTCTCTGGGGAGAGAAGCAGCATCCTCTGCAGTTAGTCCACTATTCTAAATACACCATTGAAAATTGTCCTCATCTAAAGCCATTAAAAGACATTGTAATAGTTTCTGGAGCCAAAAATAGCCGTTTCTAAGTCCGGGCATCATTTCTGAGTCAGCTTTTTTATTTTATTTTGTCCAAGTTGTCTTTAAGTTCTTTAATTTCCCTGAATGGAAACTTTGTGTATTGGAACGATTTGTTTTTCTGAGCTCAACTCTAAGGAAATAAGGTTTTGAACAATTACCAAATTTCCATAAGGGTTTATTTTGATTGTCGTTATTGGGTAAATTATAAGTGTACGTAACTACATCACATCAAAATTAGAAAGAATCATTAATTGTTCTGTTTTATGCATTGGTATTTACTTTAGTTCTACATCAATGCATAGTGGTAGTTAATTTGTAGACCTGCTAGAAAAAATCAATGTGTTGTCTAATCGCACAATGTATTAATGTGTAGCTCAGATGGATGGCTGAAATCCTGCCAGCACAGACTGTAATTTTCCATCAATGCTGGGCAAAAGACAAATTTGTATAGCAATACACAAGATGAGCATTTAAACTGTACAAAGAATAGATAATAAAAAAATTGCATTAGGCAACTCCTATTATTTATTTCTCTGGTTTATTAGCTGAAAGGCATTGTCGGTATTGATAAATTGCTTTCATTTTCTGTTTTCATCGCATTTTAAATATCTTGATTTATAATCACTTCTCTAAAAATCATTTGTGTGGCCAATTCAGTAATTCCTTTCCAATAGTTCATTATGCATTATGCATATTTCCACAGTACCACCTAATTTATTTGGTTTTATTGATGATAAAATGCCCCCTCATACCTTTGTCTTGCTTCAAATGTTTTTTTCTGTATGTCCTTGGTTCTTCACTAAGTGATTTATGGCTCCGTTTCTGCAGCTGTAAAAGATGCACCACTGCAGGTGAGCCCTCTGCAGCCCTCCCCTTTCTCTCCACACTTCCTTCCCTGCATGCCTGCAACCAATCACTGCACACTGTTAGGCACTTGGGACATCCAGAGTCCCCATCCACCTTTTCCTGTACCTGTCCTCTGTCTCGCCATGTCTTTCTCTCTCTTTATTGGATAGTGTTTCTCACAAATGGGTCATTGCTTCCACTCCCTGCAATAAATACCAGCAACCACTCAGGCTGGGCAAAGCTACACTGCACAGCTTAGCATAGCTGCAACAGAGACTTCTGAGACTGCAGATGCAAGTTTTTCCAAGGGAGTTGTTTTGTATTTATTGCTCTTGTCTGTTTTCTGTTCACCACACCCCATAAAGACTGTGGAACGTGTGTCTGAGAATCATGTACAAATTAGGGGTTCCTATGAATTTGCATACTCGTAAGTGTTTTCTATGAGATTTGTATTAGACACCACATGTATTAAGTCACTTGTAAACATTAGCTTCTTCTCACAGCACCTGCTTGTTTATTTGGGTTTATTTGCACATGCTTGTGTTTCTCAGCTTCTCCTTCCACTTGTCTCAAAGACACACATTCACATGCAAACTCTCTGCCACCGCAGCAGAGTTGATGAGTTGCAATTTTAGATTGCTGCGCTATTAAGCAGATGCCAATGTAAACATCTTTAAAAGGGTCCCTGGGTCGGCCTTTTTGACATTGAGGCGCAGAAGTGCACCTCAGACACCAAAGCGACTTTATGCATTCAGGGTGTGGAGTAGCTGAAAGTGCCAGAAAAGATTGAGAGTCAATAAATGAGATGCAAGGAGGAACAGACACCGAAAGGAATGGTGAGAGAGATAAAGATGGCAGAAGCACCTCAACTGAAAAAGAAATTAACATATGTAATCTTGCACACCTATTCTCAATCTTACCTTTTTTCTCTTACTTCCTCTACTTGGCCCTTTCTTTTTCCATCCTCAGCACAGACCTTAATAAGTGGATTTTTATCTCAGCTACACCATCCCTCCCAAAGGCTTATGGGTGTTTTTTCTCCTGTGCTGCATGAACAGAATTGTAATAGCCAGTCCACAGTCAAAAACAGACATTTTTAAAGGAATATGAAAGAAATGGTTTAAAACTATAGAAATCACAATTACTCAACTGATTACTTTTAGAAAAAGTAATTTTTTGACATTAGCAAACTAATTTACTTTCTGGTGTAATTCTTACTAATTCCAGTCAATTCTTCCTATTGGACAAATACCTGTACACTGGAGAAGTTCATTTAGCAGAAGTTATTGATTCTTCATTAGAAAGGCTTTACAAACCCTTTGTGTGGGTTTACCCTTTCTTCCAGACAGATTCTTAAGTTCTTTTAATTTCCACCTTCAATTTATTTTCATTCATGATTAGATGTTTTACATGTTCTGGAATTAAAAATACGCTGACATGTCCATGTCAAATTTGAACACCACTGCCTGTCACATGCCTACAATACGTTAGCTAAAGAATTAAACTGTTAATTTGCACGTCTGTCTTACTACATGTTTAACATCAATGGTGCAGTACAACTTATGTTGTTGAACATGGTCTTGTATGATTACATTTCTTTGTAAACATACAAAGAAATGTAATCATACATTTCTTTGTATGATTACAAAGAAATGCACTTTTGTTACCTTTTTGTTTCTGATAGTTTTCTCTGGAGACGGCAATTAACATGTCTAGTAGTTTTCTGAACCTACTAGTTTTCTAAGTAGGGAAGCTGTGGTTCATTACTTCTTAAGTTTTTAGTTCTCTAAGTATTCTCCACTAAATTTCTCTCTTCAGTAAAAGTAAAAAAAAAAAAAACTTCTCTTCAATCTTACTCTTGATATATGTGATATCAGATGAGTATGTATATGGATTTTGCTGGAGTATTGGGAGTACTATTTGTTCTGAAATGTATCAACACAAATTGGAAATGATCCAATTGTGTTCTCTGGGGGGGAAATGCAGTGAAGCCTGTGGAACAACGTGCTGTTCTCCTATTTGTCACAGCATTGCCTGTCAGGATGACTTCAGCCAGCAACAAATCACTCAATGCTACTGCAGAAGTCAAATATCTATAGGCTTAGAATAATTAAGTTGCTCACTACATAATACACTATAGTGTTTAGATTCATTTCTCCTCCTCAATATAGGTTAATTAATTAGGAAGTATTATTAGAAAAATATGCATCAAAACTATGTTATCCATTTATAAAATATATTAATAGCAACACAGTTATACTGTGAGTTACAAAAGAGAGTGTAATGTAGTGATTAGTAAATATTTTGAACGCAGTCTTAAATTAGCCACGAGTGTAGTTGTGCAACACCATATCCTAGAGCTGTGTATGCGGGTGTACAAGGGTGTGTAACTATGTCCTTGTGTCAATGGGATCTGCAAAAATCCTTGCAAAAACCAGCATTGTGGATATTTTTAGCCTGTTTTGTTCCATGTCCCTGATTCCTGACACCAGAGCACCCTGGGAAATTTGACTTCAAGGACACTGATGTGCACACACCTCCAACATCAATTCTCATATTCTCTGTCTATATATATTGTTAACTAAGACCCACAGCACCATTTCATTTACTACACTCTTCCCTGAAGAGCAAGAATTTGCTATATCTAATCAACCGCCCTCCTCTCATTAACTCTACTGCTACAGAAAACGGGGAAAAACCCTTAGTCACTGACTGTGTTGAATATCAATTATAGAAGGCATTTGGGTATAAGCAATGAAAATAGGGGAAATGCACATGCATTTAATAGGTAATAAAACCAAAAAACGTAGAAGAGGCGTAATTAAAATAAACAGATGTTGAGACAGAATCGTTTTATTCCATTTTTAAATCTCATCCATCATTTAATCTTTATTTTTTTGTGAATTTGTCCCCGTTTGGCTAACAAAGCCATGAGAGATCCAAGCAGACACGTGGTTGTTCCATCTGGTTTGGCTCTCCAGATTTCTCCTCGTTAGACAATTATTGCCGTTTAGTCTCAGCTTCCTGCTCCTACAACTGGCAAACTAACGAAACCACTGTCCTCCTCTCCTTCTGCCATCACCATCATTGCTTTGCTGTCGCTCCCAGTAGCAGCTTAACTGTAAGCTAAAGTTCACACCAGTAAACTTTGTAACCTCACAGAAAGTGCTGCAATAGCACCATGTACTTTTTGCTCCTCACTTGTGCAACTGAGAGAGATTGAACTTTTCTTGCACCCTCTAGTTGGTTTTTACAATAAATGCAATTAAAAAATCTATTTTTAATATATATTTTAAAAAACTAAACAGCAAAATCAGCAGGCACCCTTGTTTGATTGGACTGTATCATTTGGACAAATGTGCTTTTAAAGGAATATGCTGTTATGGCTCTATTTATGTTCACAAGTACCTTATGTTGTGATACAATGCCCTACAGTTTAGGCTGTAATTCCCAGTCAGCTTAGCACACTACAGATGTAACTGTGTGTTGGCAGGCACCCTTTTTCACACGGCGTGGGCAACAGACTTGGCTGATGGAGACACGTTCTGAAATAGAAATGTCAGCCGTGCTTCCTTATATGTAGATGGATGCAGGACAGCAGGCAGGTGGCAATAGATTCCAGGGTTAGAAAAAGAGTCACTTCTGTTGTTTTGCCTCACAGATCTGCCCACATTGATTGGCTGTTATTGCTGATTCTTGGTAAAGATTTCTGTTAGATTTTGAAATAGCTTGTTTTTAGTTTAGATTGCAGTTGCTTCATTAAATTAATTGGACTCTGTCAGTTAAAAAGGTGCTGTTGATTTAGGTTCACAATAATTTCTGTTGGTAATGTGAATTATTTATGCAACAGGCAAATTAGAGGAAGCAGTGAAGGATTCCTGGTCTCAAGTTGTGTGTTTCTTGTGTTCAGTGATGATCCTTTTTGTCATGTGGTTGACTTCTAGGAGTTGTAAAGAAGCATTCAGGTCATGAGACAAGGCACTGCATAATATTAGGTTAAAAAAAGTAAGAGAAGAGATGAGATTGCTGCAGCATGTTGGGGCTCGAGGGCTATGGCCCATTCACACTAACGTGGTAGTTTTGCAAAATGGAGTTTCTGCTTCATTCACTCCTATCTGATAACAGATTTTTTTTTATTGAAAAAAAAAAAGTTAATTCTCAAAGTGCTTCCTTGCACATGACCACTATTACTTTTTAAAATAGAATCCATAACAGCGGATCCAACGTAGTTGGCCTTTTTCCTGACTGAAAAATATGAAGATTACAGTTTCACATGACTTATGTTTCTTCAGTTCTTAAGTGGTTCTCAAGCTGATAAAAGCCTTGAAAATTTTTATTTGCTGTGAGTTTTTTTTTTTTTTGTTTTTTTTTTACAAGTAGAACAGTTTCATAAAGCTGTATTTTTAACGCATCTGGATTCTCTTCAGAGATCAGATTTGATAAAATTAAATATTTTAATTGAGAACTAAAGGGATCAAACACAACCTAGAACTAATAAAAACCTAGGATATAGCCCTGTAGAGTCCCTTCAAAACTGATAGCCTTTCTATTACTATTAGTTAAGCTTTGCTTTTCACATTCCTTTGCTACTTTATATCATGTTTCTATACTCTGAACTTTTTTACAAGGAGACTTCAAGCTAGATTTACTCAAGAGTCCTCAGTTGGAAATAGTTAACATCACCGCCTTTTTTTCCTGGTTAAGCAAATGAAAACTTACTCCTGCTGCATAAACACTGGGACGTGTTTGCCTGCATGCACTTACCACACTCAAACACTTAACTTTCTCATACTAAATGGCCACTAATTCTCCGTATCAGGGGATTATGCATAATTGATTTATGAATGAAGAGTGAAATTACTCATCAGTTGAGAGAATAAGACCTTTTCTCCTTAGAATAGAACTGTGCCAAACTATATCCTTCTATATTCTCCTCTATGGGAGGATGTTTACTATATCCTATAAGTAGCCATTCATCAGTGCCGAGCAATGATGAATGGCATAATCAGCAAACTGGCACCACTAGTGACTGCTTCACGTAGTAATTCCAGACATATGTCTTTGTAGAAACTGTTTCGTTTTGCTTCACATTGAAATAAACTGCTGCTCCTTCATTATCAATAAAAACCTTTAAACCTTTTACATGCAAAATCAGATATTTGCCGCTGTTAAATTAGCCATCCTCAAACAGTGGTTACACATTTTGGTTCCTCTTGGACCTACTGCTTCAGTTCCTTGCCATACATTTCCCAATTATCCTCCTTTGACCACAAGTCAACTGTGGACTTACATTCTAGGTCCACAGGTCTTGCTTCTTCCCTAAATCACTAACCCAGTTGGTTTGTGATCAGTTTGACCCCTGTCATAATTCTTTGGAGCTTTATTTATGCCAACAACAGACTACTTATTTACTTTGTATTTCCAAAGGTTTTGCATACCCTTTTAACTTTACCACATTTTGCCACCTTATAAACACAAGCTTTAATGTATTTGATAGTGTGAATTGTTTTTCACTTGTTAGTTTGTTGGATTTGTATGCTTTAAATAAATTTGTTGTTTAACTAAGGGGTTTCTAGTAGAGTTCTATGTGTGATAGTTGTGTGAAATTTCCCTCGTACTCTCAAACCGCAATCAGCTTTTTTGTCTCGCCCTCATCTCGATTGCATATTTTCTCTTGTAGCTGAGTGTGTATTGTCAACAGAAACGTGAGCCAGCTGTGAACAGCAACTCATCAAAGGGGATTCATAGTACTACTGCAGTAAAAAAAATAATCTGTCTACATTACAACTGCAAACAGAGTATCTGTTTCACAGCAGCTTGATGGTTTCCGAGACCCCTAGTTAATAAATGTCTGATTTCTGCAAGCATTTTCTCTGCAGTAATAACAAATTTGGACCGCTGGTATTGTCATTCTCTGTTGCTAGGCAACTGTGTGCTACTATTATGGGATTTAGTGAGAACTGTAAAGGGACATGCCTGCAAGTCATTTGGTCATAATATGTAGCCATTTTGCAAATGTGGGGATTTTGTTGGAAATAAATACATTTAAGTCACTTGCTGCTAATTTTAGTGAAAGAATTTATTTGGATACATATTGCACTGAATCCTTTCCACGCACATGCAGAAACAAGTATGAAATCCCCCTCTGCCTACCCATACTAGTCGGTTTATTGCTTCATCCTTCTTACTTAGTTGTTTCTCAGGTGAACCTTTAAGCTTGAAAGACCATCCATTAAAAAGTAACACCAAGTTTTTCTAACGAGCAGTGCAGCACAGAATTTCACCAATGAGCTCTCTTTAGGACTGGAAGAGGGAATGATTGATGGCAGTGAGTGGCAAATTTGCATGCCAATGGGACAGTGAATAGGCACTGATGGAGAGATGGGGTAATTTTGTTTTTCTTTTTTCTGCTGTGGGGTAAAATGACTTGGTGCAAGATTTTCCTTTTGCCTCTACATTTTCATATTCTAAATCAATTGCAGGACCTGGAGCATTGCACATTTAATATAATGAGAACTGTAATGGTTATGGTATTTTGTGATTAAAGTTTTTCTCAGTAAGTGTAATCACTTTAATCACATGTGCTGCCCAGAAAGATCTATTTGAACTTCAGTCTGAGAAATTCAAACCTTACAAAACATTAGCTCCAAGAGTGTGACCTGAAGCTAAAGATTTCTGTTATTGCACAAGTGTAAAGTAGATCCATTGAAAGCAGTGAAGCATAAATCACGTGTTGTGAAAATGACTTGTAGCCTATGTCATGGATATTTTTATGGATGCGTTTGAACAAGCTGGAGCTTGCGTAAAGACAATGGAAAAGGTTGTGTGAAAGAGTGTGTTTTTATATCCATGTGTGTATGTGCATGTTGCCACAGCCTCTGTGCAGTTGATAAATGAGCATAGAGACTGAGAGAAGATGTCTATAAAAGATCCCAACTATATATACCATTTTTCTACCATCCTCTTTTTTTTTTATCTCTACTCATTTTCTCTAGGTAAAATCTCAGTTTTCTATTATTCCCTCCCTGGTATACTGTAATCCCTTGCTGCAATAATTGTTTGCATATCTTCTATATTTTTGGTGGTAGACAAATGAGTAACTATGATTCGTCTCTGTTAGGAATATATAAAAAGACAATCATATAACAATTAAATGTAAGAGAGCCCAGAGTTTCTATAGTCAGTCAGCTGTGAGATCTAAAGGACGCAGCATGGTTGAATTGAAGTCGAACTGTTGAAACCCGTCCCGCTGCAGTATATGTCATGGAGTTTAGCCCTGTGTGCAGTTTACAACAACATAATAAAGTTATTCAGAGGAGGAAATAATGATTGACGAGCTGCAAAATCTGATTTCTTTTCCATGTTATCGGAAAAAAAAAAAGAACAAAAGGCATCATGGGACATTTATCCATTGCATCAGACCAGAACAGAGTAGGAGCAGTTTGAGATGCTGAGGAGCCACATTCTGTTGGACCAAAACACTGGACTCAGCTGCTCAAAAATGTCCATCCTGCTTTCTGTCCAAAAAAATGGCTTCTGCAAGTTAGATGGGGCTGTTTTCTGCAAAACAAATACACCCATGAAAATCTAACCATTCGCACGATAGTTTTGCATGTAGAGGGGGTCGAAAAGTTCGCCAAAGAGTCACAAAAAGGTCCAGACCACATGAGGCTGAGAACATAATTACGCAATTTTGGTCATACAACTGTGACAAAGGGAACTGATTCCATTTCAGCAGTTGGACCTGACTATACAGAGCTCTTAAGGGTGATGCTATATAAAGCACAATATTTGTCCTAATCCCAATCCTGGTGATCTGCTTCACATGGATGGATGGATGGATGATGATGAATGAATGAATGAATGAATGAAACATTCTTAATAATAATATAAATCAATAATTATAATAAAAAAAATAATAAACTGTAGAAAAAATAAGATCCTAAGTAAACCTAAAATGTACTTTTCTAAAATAAAATGAAATAAAGTTCTTCTGGAAGAGCTGACAAAATGAAGCCCAGGATTAATTAATTTTGTGTTAAAACTGCAATTTAGCTGCTGAAATATGTATTCTTTTTGTTGTACTGGTTCTTTCTTCTAAATTTCTTCTCCATACTATCACTTCTGTCTTTTGCATCTAGACGTTTACCACAGTAATAGTGAAATATGTGCCCCTGAAATCAGTGCAAAAAATAAAGCTGCAGCTTACAGGCGACTAAGCAGTTTAATATTACATAATCAAAGATCTTAATAAAACAGTGAGAATGATATTATAAGAAGTACTTCTGTTGCCTTTTGTTTTATCCACTTTGCAACCTAATATATATATTTTCTGTAGTACCTGTTGGCTTTGATGATTGTAGATTCTCCCCTCCCATCTTCAGCCATCAGAACTCAGCCAGCAAACCAAATACACGCTGTACAGATCCTAAATGTCTCCCAGTTCCCAGCCTTTGTATCATGGCGTCTTGCCCCAGTTTGTGCCAACCGCCCCACACTGTGCCAACTAAAAACCTCCCTCTGTACAGACCAACTCACATGAAACAAGCATCTACATCCCCCTCAAACCAGCTGAGATGAAAAGCCAGTGGATCACAACGGTTAAACTTTGATCAATCTGGCAACAAGTGTAAATAGGTTCTTTAATAGGGATTTAGCAGGAGGCTGCCGTCTCTGATTAGACATTTGCAAACATGCGCACATCCTGCTTTTTTAAAAGCTGTTTTTGCTGCAACATCCAGATGTCGAACCAATGGGACTTTTAACTGGGATGCAATCTGAAAAGCTTAATTTGCCTAGAGTGGATACAGAGATCTGACAGCAAGAGCAAAAGCAGGGTAGCTTAAAGAGGATTACTGTAAAGAAAAAGAGAGTTGAAAGACAGGCCTTTTGGCAAAGCAGGGGAAAAGTAACAAATATATTACAAATTTTGCATTCAGTCACAGATAACGAGAAATGAAATGATTTGGTGAAGAGATTGAGGCAGAAAAGACTCATAGTTGGCTTCATATATTTTTCCCAGAATTAAGTCATGGCTGCTTGTGCCTGTCTCAGTTCTGTTGTATCCTGTCATATCATGCCGCTGCTCAGATTACAGCCCTTTTGTGATGTTAGATTTCATTCTAAATGAGTCTCAGTCCAATTCTAATCCACAAATTAGTGTGCCTTTCTCTCCCTAAACTCCTTAGATTTCTATTGCCAAAACCTGATTACATCGCTTTTATAAGCCACAAAACCCAGTGGTGCTGTGGCTTTCCAGTTGCAAGCCTCTTATCTGTCTGTCGGACTAATGAGTTTGAAGCTGACCACCAATAAAGGCAAGATGAAGTGAAATATCTGGCCATATATCACTCCCTGATTATTGCTGCTTTAAAAAAAATAACGTGGTGATTAGGAAATTAAAGATTTTTAAAAAATTCCTTGCAGGAGCGAGGATAAAGTTTAGAAAAATACGATTTGTTAAGTAATGCTTCCCTTTTTGCTACCACTGACAAATGTGATGCCGTAAACCAACTTTTGAAATCTTTTATAATTCAGTTTGAGAGCCCATAAGCGTCTGGACCATGCATCAATATTGCTGCTATATTGTGATTTATTGTTGCTAAAACATACACTGTAAGCTGTGTAAAAGAGCTCTGTTCCAGTGGTTTTAGGATAAGCTGTGTGGTCTATTGTGATTTGGTGAGGCATTAGCAGCACAATTCTGTTGTGCTTCACAATAGATGGTAAGTAAATCAGATCAATAAAACCAATCCAAATATTGTGATACTAGCTATCACAATATTTGGACAGGCGATTAAATTTGTTTAAACAGGTTTAAAATCTAGTCTTTAAATGATAAGGGATTTTTTTTTTTATTATTGATCACAATTACTAGTACTATATAAACAGTCGTATGAAAACATCAAAATTAGTTAAACATAAACTTCAATGACAACTTTATTAACTAAATTCCTATTTAAGGGAAGCTTTCCTCTCAAAAAGTGGCAGACGGATCGTTTCCTCAAGGCAGTGAGGTATTTCCTCTTCTTTGTCTATCTATTAGTTTACCAGCAGTATCTAGAGCTCTTCTGGCCATAGTAGAGCAGATATGAATGATTCCTCTTTAATGAAATTATCCTCATTCATGGGGTTTGGTTCCCCTGCTGTTAAGCTCAGTCATAATGAACATGTGTTTATCTAGCCAAGGTCATGCAGTATCAGTCTATTGTTAAGCTCCTCGAAATGGTCCTGACCTCAACCCTCACCTTAACCATTCAGACCTGACCCCTGACCTCTGACCTTGTGGTTGTTGCAACACCATTGTTGTAGCAATGAGCATGGCAGAAAGTGAACTGCAGCTGCTGTGGCCGCTTCTTATAATTGGCTGTTTTGGCTGCTCTATGTTTTTTGAGTCTCTTTGATTTTCTTCCTCATACCTTGGCTCGCAGTTTTTATAAAATTAAATGAGCTTTGCAGTTGGCATTTGCTTTTTGGAAAGCTGCACCCTTCCCACCATGTTCAATTATTTATGCTGAACTCCTCACTCCCTACAGCTGTGGAAGCTAGAACACACACACATACACGGATTCCGGCGTGCAGCTCTGTAAATACATGTGCCATGTGCTGGCAAGATTATTTCTGGGGGCTTTGTTTTGGGAGGGAAATCTGGCAGTTTTAGGATAGACGGTGCAATACATAAGTGAAAGACTATTATTGGAGATGAAGGGAAAGGGACTTCTGCTTCCCTCCCTCTGCCTGTTTTTTTTTTTTTTTAGCAGTTATGACATAATATTCTAGACTTAAAACCTGTTCTCAGATCAAAAATACCTTCTTTTAATTTTTTTAAGGCTCCAGTGATGCCTCACTTTTATTTTCTTCCACAGTGCCATCAAAGTGCCATCAAAGTGCCATCAAAGAGATCACCCAACTTTTCATGTTCCTTCGTTCCACATTCATGTATCCACCTTTTTGAGGCCCAGCCTCATTTTTCATTCATTTTGTTTGGTCCTCTTCAACATGCTTCATTTTCCATTTCTTTGCAGGTTGTTGGGTGTTGAACTCTGTGTGACCTTTTATGCGCTTCATCCTCATATGTTCTCTCTTTTGGTTGTTTCACTTCTTTGGCATGGGTTGCTAACTCTATCTACCTGTGTAATTTAGGGTGACATGGGATTTCAGGGTCAATCACTGTGCAACGGGAAAAATTAGGCTTTGGTTCAAACAATATGTTTCCTAGGAAACTTAATCTTTGATCCAAAACACAGTAAATTGTTATGCTTTGTGTGACATAACCTTGACCAAAGCTTCTGAATTTGCTCCTTCCAAACAGCACACTGCCATGTGTGCCTTTTTTAAGCAGTCAGTATACAAAATACTCAGGCAGAGGTCTTTTGTCACCATGGAGGTGGATGGCAATAAAAAGAAAAGCATGTGTAAGGACCGGAGATGAGTCACTGAGACATAAGGACTGCAGTTAGAGAGAGGAGAGGAAATTAGACCAAATGTAAAATGAAAGTAAATTATAAGAATTAAGTAACACAAACTGCCAGCAAAAGCTCACAAGGAGGGCATGTCGAGAAAAGGTGTTTAACAGACAGAGGACTCCTGATGTGAGTCATCCAGGCTGTGACTGATGGGTCACCATGGACACGGCAGTTGACCCTGCACTGATGCCCAGCCTATTGATCCTATTAAAACAAAACCGCTGTTTCTTTTAGTCTTCCTTTATGGTTGCTTTCCTGTCCAACTGTATTAATCATGATTAGATCCCTGCTCTGAATATATTTTTTGCCGTTCTCTTTTGTATGTGCCATCTGCTTGTAAGCATCAATTCTGGCCTTGCTGCCTGGCTCGATGCCTTGCTATTTTATCTCCTGCGTTGTTCTTTAATGGTTTGCTGTTTGTGCTTTATAGTTTCAGCACCGCAAATGAGGCATGTGCTAATCATGGTTAAATTCATTGTTAGGACATAATACCTTGCTGTAATGTAATACATTTGCTAGGGAAAAACAGCATTCAAAGTCCTGAATTTCTATGTAGTCTTTAAAGGTTTGGAAGTCTAAAATACACGATTAAAAACCAATAATTTGAGTGGATATAAGGATACAATTTATTTTCTCTTCTCCCTCCCTTTTAACTACATTAGCTTCCTGTACCTTTACAACTAAACAGAAGAGTAATTGAATGGGGCACACTGGTTTATTTTGTTGCATCACTGTGTAGCACAACATTTCTCCATTCCTCCATTAAACAGTATTGTTTTATGCAGAACTGCATTTTTAAGTTGCTGTCAAATGTCAGTTTCATAGCGCTAGATTGTATTATTACTATTAGCACTGCTGGCATGTGGTATGCAGTATTTTGTTTTTTGCCGTCAGTCTCTCTTATAGGTATAGTACTTCCAAACAATACCAGTGTTTCACATGTCAACTAAAGAGGGTCACATTCTTTTCTCTGAATTAGTCACCATGTTAGCAGAGCTTAGCAAGGCTTATTTGATTGAAATGGGATTAAATAAACTATCATACTTTTCGACAACAGGCATTTTTGGCTACCTGTTTGGATATTCTCACATAAAAAGGCAGATAAAGCTAAAGATTCAGCCAATTTTGTTCACAAACCAACTTCTTATTGTATGTGAATATTTTGTACAACTTATTCTTTAAGTGTTTGAATTATAGAACTAACCGGTTAGTGCACACTTGTGCCTTTTGTGCTAATGATTGCTAGCAAATCAGCATGATTGAGGTCTGACGATCCTCTTATGAAATTAAACTAAACAATTAAAATGTTTATAGTAACACATATTTATGCAATAATTGTTGGAAGAGATAAAACATAATTTGGTGTTTATTCTGTTTGTGTTGTCGTCGTACTCCTGTTTACTGGTTTATGGGCATTTTGTGGGTCATGCGCTTTGCTTACGTTCTACTACTGGAGAGTCCGGACCGTATTGGACATCAGGTCTAGATGTAAGCACTGGGATACATACTTTTAAATATCCCAAGGAAACTATGATATCCAGATCATATCCAACAATAACATCTTGTTGTTTAGCAAATATTTTCCTTAGTCAGAATTATTGACTTGTGTCTTTCTTATGCAAGTCTCTTCTGTATTAAAAGCACACATAAAATTTGCAAAGATTTTCTTGCCATTTGTGCTTACCTCAGAGGCCTTTTGTAAATTATGTAAAGGTTATCATCATATTAATATGAATTTAAATATCTGTGTGAAGAATTGCTGTCCAATTACTCCCTAGTGTGATGTGTAATGAGCCCCATTTTCTGTGAATGCAAAAGGTTATCAGGCACATGCGATGGATTATTCTCACATAAACTTCCTCATTTAAGGCTATTTCAGTTATTTCTGTGGAAAGTATCCTCAGTGGCAGAGCTTCACCATTCGGTGCTGAGAGTTGATTAGAGGTTGATTTAATGCTCTCCAAACAATGAGCTGTTGTTTATTTCCAATTAGCGTGATGGATGCAGACCATTACAAACACAACAGCCACCTCCTGCCTTTTCCCCACTGTCCCTCATATCCTTTTCTCTTAAGGACTTTTTTTTTTGTTGGATGGCACTTGCATAGTAACAACACACTTTGATGGGGGTGTTGCCATGGGAGAAGGTTTTAAACTGAGGTTTTTATTCACCAATATACCTTAATTGGATGTTTACTTCCTTGAAGACTGAACTTGGTTCTTCTTTTAACCTTGTCTTATTCATTAATTAATGATTTTTGAATAGCCTAAAGTTTATTTTATAGATTAGTGCAATTAGGGTGTTTTATAAAACATATATAGATTTGATCTAATTGGATGGAAGAATCACAAAATATCTTGCATGTCTTGATAAAGTATCTAAACTTCTTGAACGTTTTGACAAAATTTTTCATGTTGCTTTTACAAACTTGTTCTCTATACAATACTTTGTTTTATCCAGTAATTTAGAACAAAGAATGGCAACACCTTGGAGATGTCTCATTGATTCCAAGGTGATGTTTTGGATAAATGAATATATTGCAGAGATTTATTTGAGCTGAATCATTTTATCTTCATCATCTATGAAACAGAAAGTCCAACAAATATTCCATCATTTTAAACTGAGAAGCTCTCCAAGCCTCATGTACATGCAATTTTATGCATTTTTGATCTGCAACTTCAACAGGCACTTTTCCTCTCCATTCTGGCTTCAAATAAATTTAGATGATTTCCCGGGTCATTAAATGCTGAATCTGACTTGCAAATGGTCTGCTTGTGCCATGTATAAAGATGAAACGAATGCACAGTTGACAAATACACACCCACGGACACGCACGCACACACTCGTATATCCAGACATACAGCAGTAGACAGAAAGCACTTGGCTCATGTTTAATTAAGCGATTTGTCTTTGGGAGACAGTAATGGGACCAATACGGCAAAATCGCAACATGCATTTTTTTTTCTGAGAACTTCTGCTTTCTCTGCTCAATTTCCTGCTACCCATAGGGGGCAGCACATATTGGTGGCCCCTTTTGTCCAAAGTCAGCACGACCAAGATAAACATCCTCTTGGATTATTTCTTTCATTCTTTATCTCACTTTCTTCTTCTCCTTTTTCTTTACCCTCTCACCCCCCTTTTCATCTTCTTTCACACTCATTCCTTCTTGATTCTGTCTCTTTTCTTCCATCTCAGCGATGAAAGCCTCCCCATGGCTCCTTTCACTCCTCTTGAAGCAGCTCAAATGAGGTAGCTTATCTGATGCCCCCCCTCCATTTTCAAACAGATAGACAGAATGCACACAAATAAACACATACACACATGCAAATCAACACAGCTGTTTATCTGTACCTTTCTTGCACACATACATATGCACCTTATAAGGATATGCAAGGTTGGATAATAAGGAGAACACCCTTACAGACATGCGTACGGCATGCCTTGGAGGCATGGCATCCCCAGTGGGAAATGGGGAGCCTTGGCATTGTGGTAGAAGGTGCCTGGCGTCTGGTCCCCAGGGGTGGTGGCTTCACTCTGATGTTGGGTTATTGGACTCTGTGGAGCAATGTCTTTTGGTCTTCTCTGTGGGGGGCATAAGGAGGGCACGCATACAATGGCTTTTATTAAACAGTAATCCCACCAGCTGTTGTTCACCCATATATTTCCCCTTCCCCCAATTCTCCTTTTGCGTTCTTCAGTTTTTCCTCCTTACCCTTAGAGACTTCCTTTGAAATGTTCCCATTAACATTACTTTCATATTTACATTATCAGATTTGTTTACTGCTGTTGGGAACATGTTTTGGAGCTTCAAAAATATCTGCAAAGCTGTTAGTTTTTAGCATGGACGTTTAATCTTAATTGGTAATTTTAAATCTGGATGATTCAACTTCAGCGTATTTCCTCTTGTGAGCCTACTGGAGCCTAATCTCTGCAAAGACCTGTCTAGATTTGTCACATTTTTTAAATAAATGTTGTGATCCTTTTAATGGCGGACAGACTGTTGGTTTTGATGACAGATTTGACTAAACTGGGTCTGATTCCTAGGTCAGCGAGGATTAAATGGATTGAATGCTTCACTGGAGCTTAGGCGTCACTCACAACTCACTTTCAAGGTGCATCACGTTTCATAGCCTGCTGGGCATGATCCACCCCACAGTTTGATAGCTTCACTGCGTCTTTTAACATTCATTTCCTTATTTACTCCAAAATATTTGTGTCAAATTGAGTTGAACTACTCCTTTTGCTCTTTCAAGCAGGAGTGGTTAGTCAGTCGTTTGTGCAAGGTCCTTGTAATAGCAGTCGCAGCTTTGATTCCCTGGTAAGTCGGTACACACTTTAAATTCTTGGACTCCGTGTTCATTTGATTCTTTCTGGCAGATCCTATCAGGTTTTTGGATGGGGTGAGTCTTGGATCAGACATTTTCAGGGCTCTGCACAGATGGTATCTGGACTTTAATCTGAGATTTTACGAGGTCACTCAAGGACCGTCATATTTCTTTTCAGCCAAAGTGGTTCCTGTGCTGAATCACAGCTTGTACCAGAACTGGAAAGATTTCTAGCAAAAAAAAAGGGATTGTCTTTATATATTCAGAGAGAGATCACAGTAATGTTGTTATCTGATTTTAAATGTTTCGTTCTTCAAAATACAAGCACTGGATTTAATCAAAACATTGAATAATATTGACTTGTTTCTACTATTCTTCCATGAACAAAAATGAATATTTATACTTTTTGTTGGGTATTGATTATAACTATATAATACTAATTTTCAAGATTATTCATAGCAGTAGTTTTTTATTTAGTTTTTTTAAATTGGAGGTTTCCTTGAACAGTCTTGAGACATTTGAGACTTGATAATAATGATCTGTGAACTTATTTGATTTTCCAACTTTATAGTAGCTAGTAAAGGATGATTTATGACAGCAACCAGCTTTCAGGTTAGACTCTTTTTTTTTAAATTTAGTTACAAGGAAAGAGTGTACATTTTTGTCACAATAATTATTCTATATGACATAAGACTGACTGGAACAATACTCCACACTTTGGATGAGTTATCAAATTTGCTGATTTCGAACGTCATCTGTTTTTCAAAAATATGTAAGGTGTGAACATTCAAAACTGTATTCATAATTTATACTGTATCTCTGTGCCTTAGGACATCTTCACTGTGCCACTGGCAGTCCTAGACAATTTTCAGTGAAAATCGTTTTAGATTCCGAAAATATAGAGAATAAAAAAAGGCAAAAGCAAAGAAAAACTGACACAAAACTTTCAACAATGACTCCATGTATCAGTGTTTCCTGTGTTCGGATAATTCGCCATGCCCTCGGGGCTGCCATTATTCAATGGAAATGTCTATCTGTGCTTTACATGTGCCAACAGAGCCTTTAATGTACCGTCAGAATTAATGAGTCAAAGTGCAAAGGATAAAAGTGCAGCTGTGTAACGGGCACCTGCACTCACACACGACCCCTGTACCTGCAGCTGGCTACTGATGGAGCTGCTCTCTACCCAGGAGACCTACTCAATGATGGGACACGTGTGTCTCTCTCTCTCTCTAATTAGCTCAACCCCTCCAACCGCCAGCTTGCGCCCCTTTGCTCATTTCCTGCTCCATAACAAGGATGAAGATACTGTAGTTTCATCTGTCTTCATAAATCAAACTACCCTTCTTATATCACCATGTTAGGCTGCCTCCTCCCTTTTTTCCCCTTGTCTGTCACCCAGGATGAGCCGTCCCATCTCGACTCTCTCCCCCAGGCCCTTTCGCTGTGGAGGAAGGGCCCAGGCTTTGTCTTCCTGTCTAGACCCTGACATTAACCACAAGGGGAGAGAACTTAATGATGGGTTCAGCAAATGTGCTTACTGGCTCTAACCCACATGGGTGTGAATGCATATGCTAACACAGGTCCTCACTCACCCGTTATTGTTTCTGATCTTCTTTCATTTTTCTGTTTCCTTTTATTTTTGTGACAGGAATGACATGAGTGCAGTCTGTTCACCATATTATTATCAAGTCCCCCACTGTACTTATACACATGAGCAGAATTAAAGATTATTTTAAGTTAATTGTCAAGCTGTTAAGTACAATATTAAATTCAGTAAACTACATTATGTGCTCTTCAGCTGTCTAAATAATCCAGAAAAGTAGTTTTACAAGTTGGAAGCGATGTTTGTTGTTAAAAATCTTGTCATCTTTTGTTTTTCCGAGCTAAACAGAATACATTCTAAAATTATGGGGGAAAAAAATTGAAATAGAAATGGTAAAATATAATTTGTTTGCTATTCTTATTGTTACATTGTTTCAATACATTTGAATTCCATTCCCAGCTGAAACTGGTAGAATTTTTATTTCATTATCTAAGGTAAACATGGCAACTTGAGGAAGACGTCGAGAAAATTACGAAAAAAGTAATATTTCTTTTTGGGCTAAATGCAACATAATAGGCTTGCACAGTCTAATTAAAACTAAATTGACACAATGTTTCTCACGCATAAATCTTATAATCCTTGAAAACTAATGACTGAATAACCTTAGCAAGGACTCTGAGGAAGATTTACGCACCAGACTATGTAGAAGAGCTCTAGGAAATGGTTAGGTTCACCTCACTTCCCCCTGCAGCGGTGGGATGAGTCAGATTTTGCACTATTTTTATAAACTTAGCTTGTTTTGGAAAAATACTTGTTATAAATCAGGCATGCTAAGGAGACACTGTCCCATTCTTTTATCTGTTGATATTGCACAGCTAGCCAATGGACAAGGTCAGCAGTCATATGTAGTAAACAGAAAATGTGACTTTTTGTTTAAAAGTAATTTAAATATCTTGTAAAAGTTGTTTTACAAAAAGAGTTTGCAGTCTTAACACATTTAAGACGTTTAAGTGTATTTTATTTAATCCTTCCTTTATTTAGTCTCCTCTGCTTTTTATTTACTATTTGTCACCTCATTCTTTATGTGAATGTTATTTTTTTTTTAGTTTTTTGTAAAATTATCTTGAGCATTGACCAGCTGATCCATAAACACTCCTGGCTTCTGTTTTCAGCTGGTCTTCTAATGAGCTCATAGATAGTTGAAGAACACACACATAATTCTCTGTCTTGTGTGCTCACAGTTTTATCGGGCCCTGCCTGCATGTCTGTCTTCTACCTAATGAGCAATGTTGGACAACCAATGCAATAATCATATCTCTGGTTCTGTATGTGCTTGAAGCTGTCAGCCAATCATAATTCTTGTGTAAACCGTCTACCTAATTACAAGCACAGTTATGCTGAATGAAAATTCATCTTGGAGCTTTCTGATTTTGTTGTTATAATTAGGTTATTGAATCCAAAAATGAATTTGGGAGGCTGGGATGCCTCCTGTAGTTTTATATTCTGCAGTCTGATTAAAAAGTAATTTGATTAAAATTGAGGAATTTTGTTAAAAGTGGGAATTCTTGGGACATAGCATGTAGGTTTTGGCTGGATTTTATCAACAGAGGTTGATATTTTGTCCCCAATGGAGTTTCTGCAGTCTTCTCTGTTCCCAGTTAGCGTTGCTGTCAACGTTGCCATGCTGTTCTAAAACATGTCACCTGAACATGTTACTTTATCAGTACTTTTATATTATTTATTTATGAAAGGCTTTCTGACTTTATGCAAGGGGGCTTTAAAAAAATTCTCAATTATGTACATCTCACTTCTCCTGAGGATCTTTGCAATGACTCGTTAAGAATGAATATATTTTCTGGCAGCTCCATATAATTTCACAGACAAATCTAACTGAAAGAGTTGTTTGGAGGTTATAAACTACACACTTTGACTGTAATAACATGCAGATTTTTCAACTTTTCTGATGATGCCAAAGAAATCCAAATGTAGAAAATGGAGTTGCAGAAGATGATTTGTTTTTAGTAGTACAGCTTAAGCCTTGGAATCTGCTTTCAGTAGTTCACAGCATCTGTTTTTGTGACATTAATTTATAGTGAATTGCTCATTACAGTATGCACTGATTTTATTCATCTAATTAGCTGCTTAATGATGACTACTGGATGTTAGTCACAGCTAAGTTGACCTTTTCACCACCAGCTCTCTGTATCTCTAAGCTGTTATGCTCACAAAAGAAAAAAAAAAAGTAGTCTGTTACTTTCTCAAGCTAAAGTTTTACAAAAGAACATTTTATTCCAGTTTTAAAAATATCCCCAGACAATGTAATAATTCTGGCCTTATTAAAACAAAACCTATAATATAATGCCTTTTGAATTTGCATGACAGATCCTTTGAAATCTTTTCAAATTGCATAAATAAGACAATATTTTATTGACATGCATTTTTAAAAAATTTTTTCTCATGTTCCTGATCAAAAATAGTTACAATGCGTGCTGCGTTGTGTATTTACAATTCAACACACACTGTTTTTAATTACTGCCTTAAGAACAAGCTCAAGAATTATTTGTTATAAAAGAATATCTAGAATATTTTGATGTTGTTCAGATATGTAAATTCCTCATTTTATGTATGCATAAATATATATAATTTCTCTAAAGTGCAATTTTTGAGCTGAATAACAAATTAATAACTAACAGCTTATGGCACTGATAAAACGGTGTGTTATTAGTTGAAAAAATGTTTCTCGCTTTTAAATGTGTAAAGTGGACAAATGTATTACATTACTAGTTGCTAGATCTCCAGTGAGCATGTGAGTTCTTTAATCCATACTGTAAATAATGAAATGTTCATCTTTTTCTTAACATAGTTTTCATTTTTATTCTGCTTGTATTTTTTGGTGGTGTTTCTGGATTGGCAACTGTATATGCTCCATGTGTTTAAATATGTTTTTGTGTGGGTACATTATGCTTATCGTAGTGACAGTTTTAATCATTTGGCACACAAGGCACATGTGCACTTCCTTCCACACTTCAGGGAGCATGTCACTTGGTTTGGCCTGTGGAGTTTTGGCACCAGATGTCTCCAGCTGGTGCTGAAGGAAGCATATGTTTCAACTATATCCTTGTGTGTGGGCGTGTGTGTGTGTGTGTTTCTACACTTTCAACAAGAATCTGTGTTTGTCTTACCTTATTACCTTTGTCTTTTCATTTCATGTTGGCTCCCTTTTTTTTTCCCATTTACTTTTGACAACCAGTCATATCTCCGTCATCTGTGTTTT
The DNA here is from genome assembly GCA_903067095.1 of Girardinus metallicus. Classification (NCBI taxonomy): domain Eukaryota; kingdom Metazoa; phylum Chordata; class Actinopteri; order Cyprinodontiformes; family Poeciliidae; genus Girardinus; species Girardinus metallicus. The sequence continues at coordinate 102,514 of CAEGAE010096875.1, forward strand.
CAGTGACTTTTGTACATAAGCAAGGCCTCTGTGCATTTATGTGTCCTAACCAATGTTTTCATTTTTATCTCTGTTGATTTGAGTTTTGCTATTACTTTAAGAGAAACAGAAACATTTGTCAATGTATTGTCCAAAAAGGGCTATGAGAGATCCACATGAATATTCAATAATACAAGAGCTCAAAACAGCATCACATAAAAGAAAAAAAGTGAATGGAAGTTACTTTTGCTACAGCAGAACTTCGTAGCTTCTCATTCTCTCCATCATTTATGAGGCCATTTATTTTTCAGCATGCAGAAGGATGTTTCTTTATTTTGTATCTCTGAATAATTCAGCAGCTTGTTGTGATAGATGCCCACAATGAGAACATGTAGCAACACTTTCACGTGATCTTGCACATGCACACACCAAAACACGCTGGGATTCCCCTTTGTGACCTGTAGGGATTCTTCTTCCATTGTTTATTGCTGTTCGTGTCTCCCATGATAGAAAAAGGTGAGTCACTGACTTGCCTGATCTTGTGTTGTTTTGGAGCGGCACCTCTTTTTCCTGCCTTTGACAACATCCGGTTTCCTATAATAATAAGGGTGTGTGTACAGTGCCCACCACATCTATTTACACTTCTGGTAATTATGTGTAAAAAGTCAAATGAGTGTTTTCCTGCTGTAGTATTATCCTAGACTGAAACAAAAAGAATAATGCCAGCCGTTTAGCTTGACTTAATTTACTAAATGAGGAAGAAAGAAGTGCTTCAAACAACATTGTTGATGGCATAATTATTGGTAATGGTAATAGTTAACTAATACCAGTAGGGCAGCAATATGCCTACAAAAATATGCATGCAAAACTTTTACAAATATAAACTCCCTCCAACTAAAATATTTCATACACTGAAAGACTGCAGAAAAACTACACAAATAAGTTTTTTTTCTCATTTTATATTGCAGGTACAAGTATGGCCAATCTTTTTCCATTCCTCCTTCCCTCCAAACACACCTCCATCTTGGAAAAGTTGTACCGTCTCCTGAGATTCCTTTCCATTAAGCTGAGGAAAATAGTTTTTGTTCCACTGTTTTTGTTTACAGTTTGTGACTTGTGACACCTTCCACTCATTTCCCCAGACATTGTAGCAAATTTGTCTGTTTTTTATTTTTCTTTTACTGGGTATAAATTTTTGAAAATATGAAACAGAGGGCGCATATCTATATTTCTATCTTGTTGCAAAATTTGAGCAATAATTAGAAAAAAAAAAGGAAATTAGTTGTTTTTGCAATTTTGCAGAAAAGTAATGGTGGCTGCATGCTAAGGCGAAATGATTCCAGATGCAGACAAACTTTACTTGCATGGTACATAAGAACAGCTAAAGCTTTAGCTTTACTTCAGATGTACTTAAAAATTATTCTGATCAGTTTTCCGGGAATCAAATATACTCTTACTATTAAAATTTAACAAATTTTTTTCTTTATTTACGTAAGATGGATTAATATAGTATCGTTAACGATGTAATGTAGACATACTGTATGTAGGCATCAACAACCAACATGTTTAACCAACCAGTCTTTATTGTATCATTCATAACTTGAGAGATATCTAAACTTTAAATCTGTGGAGTCAGAAATCAAAGCTATGTGTGCTTTTTTATTGCCTTGCTAGTTGATGACAGAATGCCCAATCCAATTAGTGATGAGGGTTTAAACAAGGAGAAAATTTGAATCCAAAAGCAAAGCAAAAATGTTAAGATTTAACTCTTAAATTCACATTTATCACATGAGCTGTGTATCCTCTGACAACAAGGATATAGCTCCAAAAATGTGATAATGACTTCATTAAACAGCACAGGCTGACTTTGAGTCAAAGTTAAGCTTTTCCAGCCCTAGTCCACTCTCGCAGCTCATTACTCGTCCAGATCCCTTCCACTCTCTGCTAAAGGTTTGGGTACAGTCTTCTCTGTTCCCGAATAGTTTAAGCAGCCTGATTCCCTGGAGATCAATTAGTAGTTTATAGAAGAGAGGAGAGAACAGGAAAATTGTCTGTCTTAGTGGTTCATGCTCTGATGTGTCACTTCCAACAATTTCTTAATTAAGCCAAAAATATCTTAAAAGATTTCTTTGATAGAAAAAAAAAAAAGTTTTTGTTTTTCTTGTAAAAAATGTTAGTTTTGAATAGTTATGTAACATTTTAGGAAAGTAATTGATTCTATTTGAAATGATATAACTGAAAATCAGTTCAGTGAAGATGCAAGGCTTTCTTCCAGAGGAAAATAAAAGCATTAGACTGGATTTAAAGCAGTTTGAACTTGCCTCGGTTGCTCTAATTATGGTGTTTGAAACCCTGTTTTTGAGTCAGTTAAACAGTTCAAACAAACATGGGGAAATGCTGCTGAAGCGCTAAAGAAGAAGAAAAAAATGTTTTTGCCTACCATTTTGTAATCTAACTTAAAATGCTTTTTGTGTAGGTCATGAGTAAATCTTTTTTTTTTTTAAACTTGTTCAGCATCATGGTTGGAGCCCAAAGTGTTCCTCAGGGTGACACCCGAACTGCACCATTCGGTGGTTCTTGCAAGCAACGATTTCTGAATATTTGCATATTGGATAGCTTCACATCATGGAAACCTTCATAACAGCTGTGGCCATTTTCACATTGCATGCACAATGCTCCAGCTGCAAGTCTCGTTTGGTTTTGTCAAAATAAATGAAATGCTCCTAGTCCCACAGCTCCAGAAACATAATTGAATTTGCCACAGTTATTTGCCCAAAAGGTTTAATTTTGTTACAGCGGTGGCTGTTTACTCTTGTTATATTCCTCATGGGTAACCATAAGCTCTTTAATGTCATGAATTTATTATGGAGCGGGCTCTACTGTTACTGCAGCAGTCCGGTCAAGGATCAGTGAATACTGCAGAACTTGGAGACAGAGGCTGCTATAGAATGGGGAGCCTAGAGCACAGATATACACATGCAGTCCATAATAGCTTGGCTTTATCTGGTCTCCAGATGGAAGAGACAGAGGGAGAGTGAGGAGTTGATAAAAGCAACTTATGTTGTAAAGAAAAGGAGTGAAAAGAAGAATTGACCTCAAGTTGCTCAGTTTAGTAATAAACTTCCATACAATTAGTTGTCCAGTAAAAATAATTTTTCTTTTCCACTCATTTATTGCCCTATTCCAGGAATCAGTTCCCCGTTTCCTATTGGTAAAATGTATTCTCACCTTCTATTACAAATCACTTCTTTAGACGGAGAAATAAAATGTAACCTACCTTTCTCTTTATTTTGTTAGATTTATAATTTCAAAAGGGGATGTCTTATATAATGTCTTCTGTTAAACACAATTATTGCTTGAAAATTCTGGGAATATTCTGTAAGAAATATTTCATTAAAATATAATTTTGACAATTAGCATAATGTTATGGGAAAATTAAAGGACAAAATATCGACCTCTCTTCCTATTCACCACAAAGTCAGAACTGACAATCCACAAGGAAGGTATAAATAATGTAAGAACTGCAATTGAGATTCTAGAGGCCTCTCGTTGTATGTCAATTATTAAAGTTTATGATGGCCCCTAGTAGAAACATATTATTCAGTTGGTTTGGAAAGGTTGCATGAAGATGGCATCTTCTCTAAAAAAAATATTACAACACCACATAGATTTGCAATGTTGGATTTAAATTAAACTCATAACTTTGGGAATAATATGCTTGGAAATAAAAAAAATGCAAAACCACAAAACCAGACATGTTTAAAAATTTGCAGTATCATATCTAAAAACAATACAATGTAAAGCATTGTAGCAGAGGCAAGATAGTTTGGGCTATTTAGCACTACAGTAAGGTATTTTACCATGTTATCATACTGCATACATATGTACATTTCTACTAGCAGTGTTTTCTCTTAAGCTAAGTGTGTTCAGGAATTGAACTGAAATCTTGAAATGTCCACAGGCTTTCTGAGCCCTGCTTCCCCAGCCATAAACTCTGTAACTAGTTTCTCACCCACTGCTTAACCTCTGACACAAACATGTTGGAAAAAAATGGTGACCACTTGAACTGTGGGAGGCATGGGAGCAATGACCTTATCATTTTCTTGTACACGATACCATTACTATTCCTGTTTGTTACTCCCTGTGTCTTGACATGCCCCACACTTTGCCTGAATATTTCTATGATTTCCAGCTTTTTCTGTTTTCTAACAAAATCAAATAAAATTCCAGAACTTTAATGTTGGATCCTCAAATAAGCCTACATCAACTGATGTGTTTGTTAATGAAAATATGCAGTTAATTTCCCGGCCTCGTCTCCCTCCCTTGGTAATTTCTGTGTGTTCACTGGACCTGAACCCTGACTTGTGATATCTGATAGTTTATTTTCATCATTCTTAGAAGGAATGTTATATTCCTTTCATAAAAGGAGTGGTATTATTAATACATGAATAGATTGAGTAACCTTGAGACTCCGACTCCAACACTTCATGCTCTCTTCACCATTGCCATGGCAACGCTGCAGCAGCTCCTTGCAGCATACGAGAGTTTTCTCAGGAGCTCAGCACAGTTTTCATTCCAGTGGGTTTTGTTTTTCTCTGAAACTTCCCATCTGCATGCGGACACGACCCAACAGCTTGAGCAGCCACTGCAGAGAGATACAAATCTGGCTGAATGTGTTTGCATATACAGGTTAAAGATGGTAATATGAATTTTGCATTTTCAGACTTGTGACTATGCGTAGCATTTGTCTGTCAGTGAGGTTTTTTTTATAAACTCCTTTAATTTGCCTTTCGAAATTATCCAGCCAGCCTTATCTTAGAACTGCAGCAACTTAAGTTATGTCCTTGTTTTTTAGTCTTTGATTTTTGTGACTTGATCTGTCGATACAGAATTACATTGTTGGAGTTTTGTCTTTAAAAACTACATTATAAGTAGATTGTTCTCTGGATATGTTATATTGTTACCTTAACTGAAATTTCATAAAGGATGCCAACAATTCGAAATGCAGCATGTTCCTTGAAAGAGATCTGAAGGTCAAAGACAGGGAAAAAAGCTTGAAAGGGTCAAACAGAGAACCTCTGCTTCCTCCAAACTTTCTGTTAGTTCAAGTTCCTAATTCTGCCAAAGTCTGAATAAAGCACAGATGTGTCTCAAGAAACATTTGCTTTTTAAATACTTTTTGATATTATTTAATTTTTAAGCTAATTTTTAATCTTCACATGTATCTTCTTATGTGAACTTTGATAACGTAAAGTTGTTTCAACATACCTTGTAGATCTTGAAATGACAGTTATACCTAATTGGTTTAAGTTTTTTTAATTTTGGCTTCATATGTCTTGCATTTATTGTTTTAATGATAATTTGGTCTTGCCTGACTCCGTATCTTGATGTTTATATTTGACAAATATATCTCTGCTACATAAACACCTTGTAGAAATCAGTGGAAAGCAGATATAATTTTTTACCAAAGAGGTGCTGTGCTAATGTCTCAGACACAGCAGTTACTATTGGGGAGTGTCAGTTACCTAACATCATTTTATAGGGTTGCAACTGCATATTAGAAGCTTGACATAGTTTTTATTGGCAATTCAGTGAACTGTAGATGAAAATTGGATGATTTTTGTTAACCCAATATTAACAACAATAAATAAAGACCAAGAAGACTGAACAATTGCAAGACACTAGAAAAACATGTAAAAGCATTGTTATGTTTGAGGGTTGGCGATGAGGTGATGGGCTTTCCTCTTGAGTCAGCTTGGAGTAGAATCGCTTCTCCTCATTGTAAGGAACGAGGTTGGTTGATTTGGCCAGTTGATCAAGATGTCATCAGGGTGCTTCTTTTTGACAGTATTTTGGAGTTATCTCACACGGAGGAGACGTTTTGGGTAGACCCAGAACCTTCTGGTAGGTCTTGTGACTTGGGAATTCATTGTTATTCCTGAGAATGAGTGGAAAAGTATTGCTGTAGCAGAGCAGAAGTTGATAAATAGATGGATATCTATTGCAAAAACCCACATTTTCTTCACTCTTCTCATGCACTAATATTATAATATGAATCTTAGATTATTTCTAGCAGTTGCAATTATGGATCTTTGTTTAAACTGGACATTCTCCACTTTGTCATCAGCATTTTTTTATTGACTAATCAGAGATGTTTTAAGGCCTTGAACTGATCTACTTAGACCTGTCCTGTGTGTAACCATTGCAACATGAAGCCAGCAGCTTATACTGTACTTTTCTCTGCAGTTTTAGTTTAGCCTTAACCCGGGAGACCTTTTCTACAAAACTACAGTGAAGCAAACATTTGGACATAACAAAAACAGTTGCCTCTGTGTATTTTTACTTCTCCAACTCTCTCTACCACTAATCCCCTATTCTGCTGTTCTCCATTTTTATTCATGTCACATTCCTGCATTTGTCACCCAAAAACATTGCTCTGTTGCCTCTGCTTGTTCTATAATTTTTTCCTTCCTCCATCCTTTTATAAAGTGCCCCCCGTCTACCCCCACACTCCACCCAGTCCTTACAATTCCTTCCACTCCCTCCTCTTCTGTATCCTGCTGTACTCCACCCAAGCTCCCGTTTTCCACCACGTATCTTTACCCAAGCACCGCTGCCAACAATTAGAACACATTACTGCCAATTGTGCCACCTGCGGCCGCCTGAAAGGCTGAAAAAGAGAAGAAGAGGAGACGGCACCGTGCCAGTGGAGGTGGGTTGGGTGGGTGTTTATGTGATGGGGAGGTGGAATGCTTTACAGCTTTCTGGATGCTGCCACAAAGCACTGTGTTTAATTACCAATAAGCACTGGTTTAATCAGGGGCCTGAATGCTTCTGGATGGACAGGTTGCAACTGTCGTTTTCTTTGTGGGGGATTTGGACATTGTGAAACTGTAGCTGTGTGCTTACATGCATGTGCAAGAAGACCAGGTTAGGTTGTTTGGTTGTGGAGGTGTGTTTCACATGTTTCAACAAGCAGTGGAGAGGGTCTTTGTTTGAGGAGGTTCAGCATTGCATTGAAAATAATTTGGTGGTTATGAATGATACAAAGATGGGATATTGTAAGAGGATCTGGGTTTGTTTGTTTATACTCTTGACACCAGTATGATGGCCAAAGGTCTGGTTCACATCACATTAAACTGAGTGTGTTGTGTGCTGCTTCAATGAAAAGCATTTCTCTCCTTTTTTGGGTATCTTGGGTGAAAATGAGAAGGTGTCTGTGATGAGCTTTAGTCCACAGCCAAAACCAATTCACAACCACTCCACATTACAGAGGGGCTTTATCCCCTTAACCTGCCCTCAGGATGACACGCCTGAGTCTCCCACGCATCCACACATAACCACACACATACAAAAGACACGCATGGTAGAATCACAGTTGCATCCTGTTCTTTGTCGTTCATTAAAATGGGAAAAGACTCTGACTTTTAAACACAGCGAGGCTGTGTCTGCCAAGTTCATGTTGAAGCTGTAATGTTTTCCTTCGCAGGCCGAAGCCAGTGGCCAGAGGAGAATGTAATCCTCCATTGTGCTTTAAATGGATCAACCTTAGAGCTTAGTGAAAGCAGAGACTGTGGGTACAGACATGTACAGTTGGTGTTTTCAGTGTTTACTGTAGGTTCTACTCCAATACATGGTGACTGGTTCACCACTGCTGAGCTTTATCCTGGAAAATATAACCTAGAGGCAAAGTAATAAAAAAAATATTTTTCCAAACCAGAACGTTGCCAAACTTTATTGATCCAAAGTATGTAATATAATATAAATAAATAAGGCTTTGATCAGCTTCTCATAACAGCATCATTTCACTGTTGTGCTTTATGTATTTTGCAGTATTTTTAGTCTCAGAATGGTCATTCAAAAAGTAATCTCTGAAAACTGAGACTGTCACTACAGCCAAATTTGACTTGCAGAACAATTACTTTATGGTAGTTTTGCTTGATGTTAGTAAATATACTGTATTACAGTGTCAGGTGCTCCTGCAGCCGGATGTGAGCCAACAGGCTGAATGTTATTGGAATGCAAGGAGTGTATTTATTGCACATGAAGATAAACAACAATTATTGCATTTAAAAAATGTTCTTTTTAATACTCAAATGCAATTTGTACATTGCATTTGCGATAGGTTGTGCTTCCTGTACTTGAAAGTACAGATATTGTTAAAAAAAAACAACAAAAAAAAACTTCTACACACTATCGTTCCTTTTTTTTGTGATGACACAACTTGAGTGTCCAGAAGAGGGCACTAATTTAACTGCCTTAACAGAGAAATGCAATGGATTCCTTCTAAATATTAGCCAGTTCTTCAATGATTAATATTTGAGTACAGAATAAACAGTTTAATTTTGGATTTCTGTTGACCACCGTAGTGGATCGTTGTAGATGGGTTTCCTCTCTGTTTTGGTTTAGAGGGCATGTGCAGAACAGCTGCAGTGCACGTATTACCCTCCCCAAACAATAAATGATGTACTGTCATTCCGCTGTGATCCACACTTGCGTTGAACTATGCATATGTTGCACACTGCTGTGATGGGTCAACCTTGCTTATTTAAGAACAGATGTTTTGAGGTGCTCTGCTGCAGTCAGTGACAGGCAGTTTTCTTTTGCCCTCACATTTATCTCTACTGTTCCATCTCCTTGTTTTTTTCTTAGCCTTTGTTGCTCCCTCCCCTCTCACTTAAAGGCTTCTCTAGAGTTTTGATGAGTAATTGCTCAGGGCTTCAGTGAGAAGAAGGGATGGAAAAGAAAAAAAGAAGTGTATGAGAACATGAGAAATGGAGCAGGAGTGAAGGGATGGTGAAATGAGGAGAATTGTATATATGTGTGTAGGATGTGTGTGTGCGTGATTTTGTGCACCTTAAAAGGTATATGTGCATGTGGTTGGGTGTGAGTAGAGAGATTGTGAGTGAGGCACAAGGGGATCATTGATCTGCTGAAAGTGCAATGTGTGTGCTGAATTAGAGGAGCAGGCACAGAGCTTTGAGCTTGTAAAACACTCCTGCAGTTATAGCTCTTAGCGCTCTGTGTCTGTCTTTCACTCACACTCGCGCACACACGCCAACATGCACACAAATCTATATTTGGGTGTTGCTTACACTATCCAGACTGAGTGAAAGGCCTTTTATTTATGTCTTTTCTGTAAATTGGAGCCTGTCAGCAAGTTTATCTGAACTGTGTAAACATGGCTGCTTGCAAAATGGACTAAACATTAGTTATCTCACCCAGTGTGCAACGCAAAAATATCAACAAATGACTGAAAACCTTTTTGACTGATATGACATATTGTTCTTATAAAATTTCAGTTTTAAAGTTATATATTTTTTTTTATTTGTTCTTGCAATATGAAAGTGCTATTTATTTCAATTACTTTGTCACGATCAAACTGTTATCTTTTCCTGCAGAAAAGATAACAGTTTCACACAGTTGCATACTTGAATACAAGCTAAAAATATATTGAAATTCACATTTTTTCTAAATTTTCATACAAAGTGGTGTCACATTGCTATAACAGCATGACTTTGTTTAGTAGAAAGAAGCCATAGCTATTCTAAAGGTACTCGGTATGAAGGCGAATTCTAACACTCTGAAACTGTTACTGAAATATGGTGTGGGTTTCAAATACTTAAGCTAAACAAAACTAATAATTTCACATTGAACTTAAGAAAGAGATTTATGAAAAGAAACAATTTCATGTTTCTTTTCCAAATATAAAAGTAAAATTCTATTTTTGGTCCAAATAGATCGTAATATTCTTTGGTAAATATTCACTTACTTTGGCTTACTGCAGTTACAGAGTACACAAGACATCTCTGTACAATAGCATGCAATTTACAAGTAATATATATGAGTCATTGCTATAACATTACATTAACTCTGTTGTAATGTTAACAACTGTTCAACTGTTTTTATTGAACTGTTTTTCAATAAAAACAGTTATGGCATGATAGTTTTCAACGTGACAAATAAAAAGAAATGGCGCCTTGGCCGAAATGGAGCTAACCACTTGATTATCAAGTTCAAACCATGTTCCAAATCACAAAATAATTTTCAGTCAACCAGTTGACTTTTCACCTTTGTCATTTAGCACCATAGCCAGACATATTACTGTTAGGCAAGTGAACAGAGCATTATAACTCACAATGGGCACAATCTGCCCAACATGCATGTGCAATCAATATTAATTCTCTTATCTGAAGTTCAAGCTCCATCCCATTGTTTAACCATTCAGTCACATGTCACCTGCTTCAGCCTGATTGCAAGTGTGACATGCCAGATTAGTGTGGAAACCGTTAGGGAGACTTCAAAGCAATCAGTGCTTATCTGCTGCTGTGGCACAGTGGAAGTCCTTCACAAGAAAAAGGAAGGTATTATAACGATGGAGACCAGAAACATTCATTGATAGAAATACTGTCCCAAGAATTTAAATACTTCTGTCAATAATTCTATCCGTTCATAAATATTAGCAGAAATCCAGGTTCTTTTGCTGCAGCTGAAAGATTGTACTGCCTAGTTTCTTGTTAGTTTTCTTCTTTAAAAAAAAAAAAAAACTAATGCACTCTGAAAAACTGCATTCTGTTAAGTCAAACACTTCAGCCTTATCAACTTAACATTTTGGGCTGTGTCTAAAGCTGAAATATTAAAATATGCTAAGCAAGTTAAGGAAGCTATGCCTAATGGGATAATCTACTTAGAGGAAAGAAAACCCATATTGTCGTAAATGATGAGACACAGTTGAAGGCTAGTTATTATTCTGTAATTAGAGACATAAATGAGCTGACCACTTTTGTCTTGAGTGGTTTCCCATTATGAATATTAAAATGCTGTTTACCACTGTCATGGCAAAGACCCTTATGAACTCATTCGTGACATTAATGAGTCACATCATGGCAGTGAAAAACAAAAACGTGTGGAAAAATAATAAACTTGAAAATCCTGGAAACATGTCTAGAGCATTTAGATCCAAAACTCCAACCCATCTGCTATTGTCCATTAACATAATGAACTAGCTCCTATCTCCATACAAATGACTGCTTAAAGCCTTAAGAGCGTCTGGCAGCTCTAATGTAGTGTCTCCAAACTTTCCTTGGATGACGTATTGATTGTGCCAATCAATGGGACTAAAAAGCCATAAGTGCATCTGGTAACCATAATGGTGGCACTTAAGAGAAGAATGCATGAGCATAATATTCACTAAGCATCATTGTCTCTGATGAAGGAAGGAGGGTGATGTGCACTGAGGAATGCGGTGCTGGGGAAGATGAAGTGGGAGAAAACAGGATGAGCAAAGTGGTCAAATAAAAAGTACGAAAGGGACTGTAGGTGGAAGTAATTATTGATATGATGATGGAGATTAAATGAATTAGATATTTGAAAAGTAGTTATTTCCAGTTCACTTTGACTTGTTCTCTCTCCTTAAAGAAAGATTCCCTCTAACACTCGTGTGTCGCTGATCACATTTCCGATCAAATAATAGGTGGTGGTGTGGTTTCTGCCTTGTCTGTGTTTTGTTCCTGTAAGCCAGTGATTGATGTGCTGGTAAACTGTGGTTCCTGCTCTCAATCAGTGTAGACTGTCCCCACCCACTGTTTGTCCAGCCATGTATTTCTCCCTCTCCCTATTCTTTGTTCCACGTTTGCCTCTGAGTGGTGATTTGTGTCAACCATGCTCTGACATACAGACCCGTTTTTGAATATGAAGGAGAGCAGATACTGCACATTAAGCATGACAGCACATTGATCCTCATCTCTTTCTGATAGGAGCCAGGAAATGAGTATGTTGTAGGAAGGAAGCAAAGTACTCTGTGAAGTGAGTTTTGATGTTGAAAATAATTGATTTACCCAAGTTATTTTTTTTAAATAGATTTTTCTTTTTCTTGCTGTAAAACTTTAAATATATATTTTTCTCTTGTTAGTCTAATGGCAGCCTCTTCCTCCCTAAATCCATGTTGTTTCAGGAAGGACATTGTCACTGATGCTGCTCTTAAAACATTTTAGAATGTTCAACATTAACAGACATGTTGCTATAAAAAAAAGTGCCAAATATTTATATGTCAGAACCCATGTCAGGATATAAGACCAAGCGGATAAAATCCAACTAGCTTTTCAGGTCTGTATTGTCCAATACTTTGTGAGTTAGTACAGGCTTTTGTATTCTGACAACAATTCAAGCTTTGAACGATAAACACAAGGCTATGTAACCTGGATCTTTAGATTCATATTCCTGGAGGGGTTCTGACTTTGGGTGTGATTTGTATTTATAGAAGTTTGTCTGTCAAGAAGGGAACAAAAACGAAGAAAAAGATAATAGCAAGAAGAGCAAAAGGCTGTTAAAAGGTGAGAAACCCTCAAACCTAATCCTTAAAAGATGGGATCACTTAGCTCTTAGATATTCTGCCACACTGAAAAGCCTTGAAGGCTTTGTGTGACACATTCCCAACCCGTAGACTCATGCATGTTTTAGAAGGGTTTACTTCAAGAGAAGGGGGGTTGGGGTATTGACCGGTCTGGGATACACAACAGCCCACCACGGAGTGCAGAGTGGAATAAGAGCCTCCAAGAGCTTCCCTAAGGAAAACCACCTAACTAGCATCTGTCATATTTCATACTCCACTATTCCCACCTCTTCCTTCTACAAGCTTTCAAGAACTCAGAGCTAGAAAAAAGGTCTTCATGTGGCTTGATTGCATTTTGATTTTTTACTTTTGTGTTTTACTTAATCAGGCCTGAGATTTAAAAATGTCCTTTATATTTTGAATGGGTTGTGGTAAATGGAAAAGAACGCCCCTTTTTACCCATTTAAGTGCTCTTCTGTACCAGTTGGACCCTGCCCAACATATGTGACATCCACAAATATTGATTTAAGTGTATTTTGACTTATGGTCCTACCTAATATCTACCCTGCATTTGTCTAAGCATATGACGCTATCGATTTCCAAAACCACTAACCGTCCCACCCTCCACCCACCTACCATTCACTTGAATGTGGTGAACACTTTAGCTTGTTGACACAACACAGATGACCTAAACTCAAGAGGGAGATTATCAGAGATCGGGTATCACATTTTAGTAGCCCTTCTGTCAGGATTCATTACGTTTTGTCCATTTCTTCCTTGCAACAAGTATTCAGTCATATCATTGAAACCCAAACAGCTTTTGCATTGTGTTGGTTTATACCACTACAAATGGAAGTATTTTGGAAATGCCAGTGTTGGGATGCAGTCCAGCTTGTTTGCAGTCCACATAGTTTTTGATGATTTTTATTTTTATTTTTAAGTTGCGAAAGACTTGTTAAATCCCAGAGTATCAGAATTTTTTTAAAATAGCTTCTAATTGATTGAGGCAGTGCCTGATAAAGACGGGCTACTGTTTTTGGACTGCAATTACTGCAATTACAACTAGAATTTGTCATTGTTGGGGGGGGGGGTATTCCTACAAGTATGGCAGTTATTAGTCTGTCACCTGTTCATCCATCCATTCAAGCATACAGCCATCCATACAATTATAGATGCATTTTTGTTTATACTTTAAAAATTGGTTAAACACAGAACTATGGAAAGTGACATTTTCACATTTGTAACCCTGCCATTTGATTTATTTTCAAACTTGTAAACTCAATTTGTCTTTAAAGATTAAATTACTCCTCAATACTAAGGTTTCCTTTAAATATCCATTTCAAACGGTTACAAAATAAGCGTGATACTAATTATAACGTGTCATAGCCTCTTACTACAGTGTCTTGGTCTTCACTGAGTTTTACTACACAGATTAATAAATCCCTGTCAATGATGTCCTGAGGGCAAACTTTTATGCCTGACCCCGGTGATCACTAAGTGGTCTAGACACATTCAGCTGTATGACACTGAATCGCCTTGGAAGGTCAAGGGTTAAACACAATGCAGAGGAGTGAATAATTGCCTCGAGAGTCACCCCTGGGGTAAGGTCTTGCTGGCACGCAGCCTTACACCCACAACCACACATGGGCAGGTCCTTAGCTTTATGTATGCATGAGTTGTTGCTACCATTATATAAACAATGGAGCATGTCAGCGGAATAATTGAGTGATTGCTCTGGTCTTGTGTATTTTATTGCCTTGTATGACTCCATGAATATAAGCTGTTGAACAGATGTCTTCATTAGGTGTACCTTCAAATACGCTTCCCGTAAATGGGCATGGTGACAGGGGTCAACGTCTGTTGTGTTTAAAAATATAGACAACATTAAGGCCAATTAAGGCTGTATCCAACTGCTCGTGCTAAATATATTCAGTATTTACATCTGCTTTGCATCATTTCTCTATGAGGTATTAGGCAAACTTAGAGCACAGTATTGTAGGACAGTTGAGACTCTAGATGATAGCAATGTCAGTAAATATTTAAGAGGGTTAAGAGCTGCTGTCCCCCCAGGCATGATGGGCCCGGTATTGGTGCATGTTTGTGTACTATGTGGTGACCTAAGCTTGCATTTTTGACGCCTCTTCATGTGTGCATGTAAGCGTGACCCCTCCTCGCACAACCCCACACACACGCTAGCGACATCCGACCTCAATTTAGAGCCGGAGGTTGCCTGAGGGAAAAGAGTGAGCTGAAAAGAGTCCGACAAGCTCATATGTGTAGAAACTGGACATTGGTTGCTATTGATGCCAAACAAAGAACTCTGTCTATTTTTCATCTTTTCATCATTCACATCTTCAACTTGACCATAGACTCAGCTTGTTTTTCAGCACTTTTTTATATCTAGTTTCAGAAGTGATGAATGTCATGACCTATCTGCTTCTCTTGCTCTCTTTTTGCGTCCTTTGTGTTTCCTGCTACACACTAACATAGATGGCAAATGTGACAAATATGTCACATTTCAGCTACAGTTGAAACCGAAGGCCCGACTGATTGAGTCACATCTTTGATTATGCGGCCAAAAAATAGGCCAGTGGAGGTTTACCCAGCTACACTTGTCAGTTTAGAAGGTGAATTAATAAGGAGTATTTTTTTAATACTGTCAAAAATGTGAAAACATGTGCTATATGTTTTCACCTTCCCCCACCCTCATATCAAGCAAATCAGCCTTATAGTAAGCAAGACAAATCCAGGAGCAGATGCACAGGTATTTAATTAGGGTTGACTGCAGCTGTTGCTGTTTATTATGTAGAAGTTGTGGAGCTAAATGTCTAAAATACATAAGAAAAATATGTTCATAGGTCAACCATTTGTTAACAGGGACCTCCCAAGAGAATATTACTTGTGAGTATCTGCTTGAACAATGAATTGGTTTTCGTAGCATTATATTCCCAACACATCTTTTTTTTCTGTGCAGGGTTGCAAAAACATATCTACCGCATGCTGTGTTGCAGTAACATGTTTCTTTTTTCTGCACTAGGAGTGTTAGTGGAAAACCAAATCTCAATCCATGCAGCAGATACAATTTTGGCACATTCATACAGCATGCATAAAAACATTTTTTGTGTGTCTGTTTGCATTAGCTTTTCTGCCACTTGGGTCCCACGTTTATGTTTCTCTGTGCCTTTTACTCAGCTTTCTTTTGAGGCATTGTGGTGGTGTTTTTATTCCCAGTGCATTTCTTCACATCCATTTGTCTTCAGGTGACAGCATCTCAGCCAGCTGGTAATACTGTGGTGTTTTCTATCTGCTCTCTGTTGGTTTGAGCAGTCACAGCTGTCTGATAGTGATTCTTCCCAGCTTCCAAAACATTCAAGAACTTTGTCATTAACAACAATCAGACATTTAACAGCAGCTTTACTTTAATAAATTAAATTAAAATACTGTAAGCTTAAAGTGTCACTTAATTACTAAAATTGTACCCTTTTACAGGTTTCACAACTTATTGTGAAGTGGTCACAAGACTTGGTTAGGCTACTTTTAATATCTTTGTTGTTCGATGTATTAAATTACATTTCCCATATCTTTTTGTCATAAAAAGTTGAGCTTTAATTTAATAATGTCTGAGTTTTTTGTTCTAATTCTTATCTGGTTCCTTTTTCTTTCTATCTTTCTCTTAGGTTTTCTTTTGTGCGTTTTCTGTTTAGTCTAAGTTCTAATTCTTAACTATTTTGATTAGTTAAGAATTATGTTCTTGCATATGTTCTTGTAGTATACACTAATAATTTTCCTCAGTAGATTAGGTTCTTGTTCCTCTCACAGCTCTACTACATCAGTGTACGCAAACTCACCTGGTTCTTGTCCCATTAATGCCCACCCTCTGTTGTTTACAGTTCTGCATTATATTCTCTTCACCACGATTTTACCTGCTTCCTGTCTGTAGTTGGGTACAACTCAGCAATGCAGTGAGCAGTACTAGTTGAAAATAACAGGACTTTTCATCAAAATCACCAAAAATCGTCTCTGACTTTTACAGAATGTTGCAAGAGAAGGAAATACTGACATATTTTTATAAATATATATATTATATCAAAACAGCTATTGAACTTTAAATAGAAAATTCGTTTTATTATTACCATCTTGAGGCAGCAGCAATTACTAAGGTAAGATCAAACAATATTTGTTTGAAGTTGGTGAAATGCTTCTAGATTTGAAGCTCCAACATTCGGTGACTACCATCCATTTCTACTCACTCACATACCTTAACCCATAGGCTCTTTTCTTGGAGCACAGGGATGTTTGCAATCATGCACACTGACATTTTGTATTGCTTCATCTGCAGAAAAACTATACTTTGTTTAAAACACAGCAATTCATTTGTTTGTTTCCTTTAGGTCCTCTGGACATCCAGTTTTTTTTTTTTTAATTTGGGTTACATGTAATTAGTGCAAGATATAGTACCTTTCTGCTTTCATATGGTCTATTCTTTGTTTCATACAGCCATAAATATCCATATGAGCACAGTGGACCTTCACGTCCCCTGTCCATTTACACTCTGCATTAGGAACTAGGCTAGCATGATTAATGTTCATGAGATGATCCATTGCTATTCCCTTTTCTAGTGGGTCCCACAGGGAAACCGCTGCTCTCTGTTCCACATTGGTCGACTCTCTGCCTAACAGCCTGCTGCATACTGAATGGTTACGCTGATGAATGATTAACATGAAGCCTTGTTAAATGATGGCCAATAGATCACTTATGCTATAACTAGAGAGGAAGACCTAACAGAAAATGTGTAGCCGCTATGGCTCTTTAGTAGTTTGACTATTACCCTCTCTGAGTCCAGTGATGGACTATTCAGCTGCTATGTCGGTATTATTTTTCCCAGGTGCAAGTTTATTAATCTATCTCATCACTCCATTAACAGATGTGAGTTCAGCTCCCATCCTCTCAGTGCTCACAGCAGGATAGTTGTTTCTCGAGCTGACTGATGCCTCTTCTCAGTAGAGGTGTGTGTAGCAGTGAACCTTACTTCCCCTTTGTTCCTGATCCAAACCCTCTGTATTCCCCATTTAGCATATCTGAGCCTTTCCTGGCACCTGTGTCATGTTGCAGTGCTGGTTGCTGAGGTAGTGCTTTGGCCTTGGCAAGACACAGACATACGTGCTCCACATCAAACACCGCTCACCTTGGGTCCATTCCATTAGCCATCAGCAGCCATTTCCACATCTCTCAGCATCCCTTTGCATTTCCTCCACTTCCTCTTCACTTCCTGACTTTCTATCACCCGTTTTGTCGTGGAGACAGCCGTGAAAAGCAGGCTCATTTCCCCCAGCTATTTCCCCAAGAAATCTAAATGAAAAGATACTACCAACCTTTTCTCCCTGCTGCCACACCACTCACCGTAAATGCTGACAAGAGACTTCAGTACCATCCCTGACCTTTTACAGAGCTCTCAGAACACTCTCGCACACACCATTGCTATTACTGGCGGTGAGTTTGAATCAGCAGAGTCGGTGGGACGGTGTGGAGGAATGTAATGACACACAATGTCACTTCAATTTTTAGTGCTCCGTGGCCAGGCTGCCACATGCACCATTTGTCCTTTTATTTAAAGGAGAAAGAGGGACTACAGTTCCCCTTAAACCAATTCGGGTGCAAGAGATTGAAGGAAAGGAGGACAGCATGCATGAAGGAAAGCAGTTTATTTCTTAAATGTGAATGAGTTTCAGATTTTTATGTCTTTCTTACTGATAAATTTCCCCCTTATTCACCAAATTTCCTCTTTAAAATCCACTGTAAAGCCATTTATACTAACCCTCTCATTCCCCTGTCTCCTTATTGCCACTCTTATAAGCTTTCTATATTTCATGAAGACTGGGTTGTCCTTTAATCATGTCCTATGACCCTTCCGTATGTCTTCCAAAGATGGCCGCTGGGGATCTGAGAGGCAGCAGCCTTAAATATCTTTTATGGAAATACTGTTAAGACCCCATACACAGCCCCTTCTCTGGCCCCGACTCCATGATCAATAAATAATGGGGTGAGGTGCTGAGACTGTGCAGCCAACAGATTGTGAGAGAGAGAAAAGAAAAAAGCAAGAAGCTATAGGGATGGAGGGTGTTTGTTGCTTTGCAAAGCGAAGCTGCGTGAGCTGTCAACGGCTGGAGATATGGAGGGAGATGAGAGGCTGAGAAAGAGATCAACAGTCACAGGGGGAGCAAGTGGGAAGAGTAAGAAAGTGAGAGGTTTAGATAGTAGGCCAAAGGCACAGAATTAACAAAATAAAGGACTCTCATTATTACTTGAGTCAACATTAACACTCGTTTAAAAGAAATCAGGTTTAACATAGTCCTGTCCTGTCCTGTCGCTTTTGTCCATTGTACCGTAAAATAAAGGTAAATACATTCAAATTAAGAGCCATCATTATTTGATCTAAAATATTGTTGTACATCCTACAGTTAATTTATTTGAGCAATCATCAAGTTTATTAAGAGTCAGGATAACAAAGTGCTGTACCCTCTTTTGTGCTGTAACATATGTGATAAGTATGAGCAGGTCCACACTTGTTGCCTTTTTTAGCCAATTTTCCTTCTGATATGCACAAATGCACTCGCTACTTTCCTCCTGTTTACAAAGACTTGGCATACTTTAGCTTCTAAATTTCTTGGTGATGGTTTATTTTAAGTTGCTATTTTAGGGAAACAAACTGAAAACCATATGAGTACAACATTTTAAGCAGTTTCTGCAACTTTTTCAAGCACTGATTGTTGCAATAATGCCTGTGTATTTTCAGGTTGATACAAGATAAGCATTATTTACAAAGTCTTCCAGCATTTACAAATGCAGCATATTCTCCATAGCAGATGGATATTGGAAGGCCAGAAGAATAAAATTAACCAAAGTACTTCAGTTCAGTTAGCTTCACTCTTGATGCTGAAGGGCTTCTTTGCTCCAAATGTAACAATATTTATAAGAGTGAAAAACTGAAATTAGTTTTTCATTTTTCCAGTAACATTAACATTATTCAGTCTCCAGTAATCTGGGACTTTGTGAGGACCTTTGCTATCGGTAATCTATCAATTTATCAATTGATATCTGATAAAAAGATGTGGCTGAATTAACGTCAAACAACCTTGTTTCTTTGCACCTGTACAATGAATTAAAAGCTTGTTTGTTGCTGTAAAGATTTTACTCTTTTTAAAAAATTAGATGATAAAATACATTAACATTTAAATGGCAACAATCCTAACTACTTAAAAAACATTTAATTTAAGACTTACTAGACTTAATAAGAAGTCAGTAGCTACAGGTTACTCTTTCCACACAAACTCAGTAGCTCCAAACTGGGAAGATGTACTGTTTGCTGTCAGCCCAAGACAAAAAGCTGTTTGGAAAGGGACTGACCAGTATTTACATCTCACCTCCTTTCAGCCTTTCTGTCCCTTAAACAAACTTGCAGTCGGCAAGTGCATGCTGATTACGGTCCTCAAACTGTAAATCTATAAGAAAAAAAAAAAAAACATCAAAAGGATTGTTTGTCTCCAATGGCTTATCTCCATCCTGCAGAGGCAACTGCTGTAGTTTCTTAGCTCTGTCCAAATGACAACAGCATATCCATTAACAGTGTTTACTAGTAGTTGATGTGAGAAATGGACAGCTTCATGGTGTTTCGGCAGCACAGTCATGGCTTTTTATCCCTAATCCCTGCTATGCCGTGTGCTTAAAATGTCTGTGTTAGGACTCCATGGGGCAGAATACATTTTAACTTGGGATGCACTTAGTAAGAGCTCAGGAACCTTGGGGCATTTAATGGCATGTTAGTTTTTAGACAGAAACACTCATCCTTTGAGTACTGAAAGGAAGCACTACTTCAGAGTGCTTTAGCTTACATGGATCTCAATTTTTAGTATCCTCAAAGGAACAATTTAACCAAAATGACAAAACCGTGATTGTTTAATGATTTATAAAATGAAAATCTGTATTATCATAGTCACAACACTGCAGAAACAAGCACACAGTATGTTGCTTAAAAATACTTTGACCTTTGAAAATATTTCAATATACCTTTTATAGTCACACAAAGCACTACAGATTATTACAAGCCACTGCCAGCCTTTTATTTCCAGATGACAGTGATTAATAAACAGTCGTTGTTGCATAAATGAAAATGTGGGGACAATGTAAACAAAATACTAAAGAGACCAAGTGAAATATGGAGCTTTCAGATAATTAAAAAAAAAAATCCCAGCCTACTTTCAAATTATTTTCCTCCTAGTCGAGCCATCTCCTCAAAGATAAGCCTCAGGAGACAAAGCTGCAGTGAAACGTATGAATACATAAACTGATGTGTGTGTTTAATTATTAGTGGGATGCATATCAGTGTTTTTTTTGCATGCAGTGTGTGTGTACAGCTTTTTATTGTGCTGTTTGTCCAGTAGATGCTCAGCAGGGACCGACAGAGAATGGAAAGAGGCTGCGCCAGCAGGCAGTGTTATTCCCTGCAGGGAGCGCTGATTAATGAATCACATCTTTCTAACCTAAGGCTGAAACGGTGCTGCTGTACTTTCACAGCACTGTAGTGCGCCAGTTAGCCTTGTGCCAGCCTGCTTCGCTGGCACCACATGGGCACAGGAGGCGGGTGTCGTCACTGCTACCAGGAGTTGGCACAATTTACTTTTGGGGTGCAGACGGAAACTGTCGGACAAATTTGACCAGTTTAGCCTGTGGGTGTTGTTCCTTTTATGAATTTGATTAGCATGTTGTGTTTACGCATTTTGTTTATCACTCAGTTTTGGTTTTTGATCTCTGATTTATGCGTCTTTATGTATGATCAGTTGATGCTACATTAATGCGTTCCCCTATCTCTCGTTCTCTTCCATATTCCCTGATGTTCCCCCACTGATAACTTCTGAAATGGCTCTTCTGATATCAGGTATGTGACAACCATGTTTTACACACTTCCTTTCCACATGTTAACAAACTGACACTTTTCCAGTTGTGTAGAGATAGGTAGAGATACCTGAACCCTCCCTCTGATCTTTTTTTTATTTTTTTTTTTGTTCAGCTGAACTTGACAACATTAAACATGTCTGTTATAAAATATTCTGCTCAGTCCAATTAACAGACAAGTTAAAATCAGTTAGTCATACTCTAATGAATAAATATGGCAAAGTTGAATAATATTTTGAACAATAAACATCTTCACTAAAATACATTACATTAGATGTAGATTAAAATTTGCTGCTAACGTTTATGCTTCAAAGTCAAAATGACAAAAACTATCATAGGAGCATTATTATATGACTTTAACATGCTATATTACTTTTGCCACTGTAGGCCTAAATATTTGGGTGTAATACAAAATTTTGTGGAACAGAAGTATATATTTTTTTCAAGGTTTTGGTACAATGGGAACCTCAAATTGGGCCTCGCCTAGTAATGTCCCTTTAAAGTTTTTGATTATTGAATGAACTCTGGAGAGAACTGAATCTGAGACCATTTGGTGAAGCTCGGGCTTGTGAGTGTTCTCTGTATGACCTTCATGACCATCTTGTTTGGGCCGCTGCATCCGGTCTGAGAAGCTTTCTTAATCAATTTTGCAGCAGGGAGAGCAGACACCACACTGGTAGCTTGGCATCGGTTATGTGTTTGGCTCCTTTTTCCTCCCATTGCTGTTTGCTAAAGCTGTCTCTGTTTTATGCATATGATGCTGCAGTGTAGCTGTATGAGGTCCTGCTCTTTGACTTGTCTTTGATTAGGTCAGAAAAAATAAAGTAACAAATGTTAGGAAACTGTTTGAAAAAAACAAGTGTGTTTGGTCAGGAATAATATTTGTCTGTATTGATCCCGAGAGGCTGCTATCCAATGATAACACTTTGCGTCCTTGTCGTTTTTATAGCAACAGGTATACAGTCACATCTAGATGTAGATGCATTATCAGCAGTGTCTACCATCACTCGTTAGGTCCACAGAGAATTTTACAATTTCTGCAGTGGCTTGAGTGTGAGTTCTCTTTCGTGATATTAGGTTCTTTGAGTTAAGTACGATTTCTTATCAAATTCTAATTTGTATGATGTTGCTCTTTGGCAAACAGGCTAAGATTGACTTTGTACAAGTTAAAAACTGCTTAATCGATGAATAGACTGAATTAATAAATTTTATATGCTTTACATACATCACTGTCAAATACTGGTAACATAGTACAATGTTAAATTTTCAACAGAGTTTACACCTCCAGTAATCGCTTGTTGATAGCTGAGGATGGAAACCTTCTGTATGAAGCAAAGCATAGAACAAGATGTTGGTTTTTACCAGGCTAAAGCTACACAGCTAAATTATATTTTAGCTGTGTTGTTCTTCTACAAACTTCTTCATAATTTGTCTTTCTGTTTCATGCAAAAATATATGAGCTGTCACTATGCTTTTCAGCAGGAATGATGCTAATTTCTTTGAAAGCATAATCTTCCTCTCTCAACATCAAGTTCACATGATGCGACATAAAAGCTTATTTTTGTTACTTTTAATGTCTTGAAAGAGGATTTTGTTCCAAAGGTGATAGTTGTTGGCATGCATTTCAGTACAATCCAACTGAGCTGTATAATGTTTGTCTCTTAAAGTAGGATCTGTCACAGTGCCATGTGTCATTCAGAAAGCCATGACTCCAGGTTTGCAGCCTCAAACCATTAGCTCAGATCACAGAAACTGTCAGGCTGGATATAGATACTCCCTAAGCTTTCTACATTCTGAACTTTAATTGTTATCACCATCTTCCCAAACTCTTATTTTCTCTCTTGTCTGCACTCAGTTTGCTGCACACAGTGATTGTAAACTGTGTAATGACTATTATTATCTTGTTTTTAAAGAGACTCGCTGACTGCTGAAAAGAAAGTGTTGTTTTTCCTGATATACAAATTTTGAATAAGATGCTTTAAAATCTTTGCTGTGATTTTTCCTATGTTGCATGCATACACTTATATATTCATTTCCCTGTTAGTCATTTGCTGTCATGTGCTTTTCCAAGCTTCTTAATTCTTTCAAACTTGGTGCTTGACAAACCCTCTCTAGCTCCCGCTGTGCCCTCCTTAAAATCCCCCCACCCCTGACCTGCTCCAACCCAGCAACACCTGCCTTCTCCCGCCCCACCTGAAGGCACTGAGAGTTTCTCTCCCTCCAAATGTACACTTGTCATCCTCCCACTCAATTTAATTGCTCATATGATAGTGTAATGCATGCTAATTTAGGCAGAGGAGATGTGTAGCAGTGGAAATGCCACATGTCCCAGCGTGGTGTCATGTGCTGGTGTGATCACTCCTTCCTTGGTGGAACAGCAGGCTGGACAGCTGGAGGAGGAGGTGAAAAGGAAGAAGGGTGATTACAGGAAGAGATGAAAATAGAAGCAGAGACAAGCATGAACATTTGGAGCTGTCCTCAGTTTTTCTAGGTGCTTCTCCGAAAAAGCATATGTCAAAAACATTCCCCTTAAACATAGAAAAATGAAAATGCTAGATTTACTTTGAGGTAAATTAGGCAATCGTCAGACATGCAGTTCTGAAATGTAGTCTTGATTGTCATTTCTTACTTTGCTGTGTAGAAATCATGTAGTAAACACAGACACTGAATATTTCTTATGACACAGCAGCCGCCCTTATGACCTGATTGCGATTCACTGGAGGTGCCTTGCTGACTCACTGCCTATCTTTCTCTCCTGTCATATTATCCTGACTGGCAAGATCCAGCATGCCAAGGTCATAAACTTACACACTCACACACAAATGTGTGTATCCTCTCTCCTTGATGTAAACTTGCCTGCATAGACAGATGTCAGAGGTTTATTGATTTATAGATCATCAGCAGATAAATTATGTCAACAGTTGCTGAAGTTTAGCTGTGGATATTAAGCTCCCTGAATATGTCTTCTGTCATTTTGCTAATAATAACCCATGGTAACAGTGTGACTTTAAAAAAGGGTAAACTGTTAGTGAAGATTTTAAAACTATCGATTCATTTACTGATTCCTCTGCATTTTCTGCCCAGCTTTGTAGATTTGAAGTGCAACAGCATTAATATTATTATAACTACCATCATTATTAAAACCATGCTGAGAGGTTGGTCTCACACTGACCTCATTAATATATTAAAATGCTAATCTCATCAAGTATTCAGCAGCTACTGTCCTTCTCGGTTCTTGGATTTTTGTTTTTCCTTCTGTCTTCACGCACTCCTCCGTCAGTCTTTATTCTTGATTTCACATTGGAATAAACATAAATTTCATCTGACTGGGGGAGAAACAGATGAGAACATAAATAATGTATCTTTTTTCTATGTGCTGAAGATGATTTCTCATCTCTAGTCTTCCTTGTGGTTAAACTGCCTCCAGTACTTTTTCACTTCAATTATTTCTCCATTTATGTATTCATATTTTTTTGACTCACCTGTTTTGATTTTGTGATTTTTCAGATTTATTGCCACTAGAACATTTCAGACTTTGAAAAGTGAAGCTATTTTGTCTACCACATCTAGTGTTTTTCTTTTCTTGCAAATTTAGTGGTACATTTCTCAGTGCATTTCCACTTTGTTCTTCTGAAATATGCATGACTGCCATTCTCCCACTAAATCAGTGATTGGACAAAGCTCACCTAAACAAGGGTTAAATTATGTAGACTGCATGGCAGCTTATATCTGGGATACAAACCAACTGTTAAGACAGTGTTTGGGTAGTAACTTACTAAAAAAAAAAAATGTCTGAACCTTTCTTTGTTCACCTTCTGGAAACATCTTTACAATTTTAGAGGTGTTTCTACCTCTAAAATTGTTAGAACTGTTTCTTATTGAAAAGGTGATGATTTTGAACCAAAGGTTAGTGGAAAGGATAGTAAGGCAGATAATGTAAACACTTTAAATAACTAGGCATGTTCAAATACCAAGCCTTCAATAATACTTGTATAACTTAGCTCCAAGCATCTGTTGACGGGTGCCGTTTGTAAATTAATTTTTACAGACACCACAGTGAGCTGCTTATCTAGAAGTTTTGCTATGATTTCTAAAGATCATAACTTGTAATAACCATATATTAGGATGTGGATATTATTTCAGCGATCTAAAGCATCTGTTTTTTTACAATAACGCTTAAGTAAAAGAGTTATGTGATTAGCTCTATGTTCTTTGCTTAGACAGCTGTCCTTGTGCAGAGGCACAGCAAAAACTACAAACTAATATTCCAATGTTCAAAGCAAAATTTATGAAACTGTCAGCTGGAGTTAGAGGTTTTAAAGGTTGTATCAAATTAGATATTTGTTTAAGCCATAATGCTGTCCTCCAGATACCTCTGTTGGGACAGAATATGTGTCATTGTCAGGAAAATGTACATTTTATTGTGCCAAACTGGAATCTTTAGAGTTGTTGAGCTTTTAAACATTACTTTTAAGATCAGGTGAATGTGAGCAACTGTCACGTTTCTCATAATTTCTTTTGGTAAATCATTCATTCTTGTGCCTTCTGTACCAGCAGAGGACCTTAACCAGCTGTAAAACCTGCTATTACTGTGGGCCGACAGTGTATATTTCCATATTACTTTCTAATTCAGCAATTTCAGCGTCATTTGATTAAAGTGGACTGAAATTTTTTATTATTGAACAAAAAATTCGGTTTGGTCGCACTTTGCAGCAGTTGTTTTTCTGAGGAAATTATTAAATAATTATGAATTGTAGACATAAACTACAAAGACCGAACCCAAGTAGGAATAAATTCCCCACTGGTTCGTTTTACAAATATGCTGGATATTTCATCTCCCAGCTCTCGCTGAGCTAATTTTTCCCTCTTTTCATGACCCACTGAACTATCTAGTTGCTTTGATTAAAATGATCATGATTAAAATGCACATCAACTGGCAGAGGCATTTATTATTCAACTGAAAAGATAACTTTAAAGGTTGTGCTTTGAAATGCTCTGCAGCATGTTATACAAGGAACAAAAAGACAGTTTTTTTCTGTACTGTGCCAGACTTATATGACTCATGACTGAACAGACAGGAATTAGTAGAGTTTCTCAGCCCCTTCCTGCTGTTCCTTGTGCTTGATTTGCTACGAGTCACTCTTTTACTCATTAATATTCCCCACTGCAGCCAGTCTGCTTTTGTTTTGTTGCTTATGTCTTTATGTAGTTGTCCGTATCTGAGCACTCGCCATTTTTTCCACCTACACAAA
Organism: Girardinus metallicus; assembly: GCA_903067095.1. Classification (NCBI taxonomy): domain Eukaryota; kingdom Metazoa; phylum Chordata; class Actinopteri; order Cyprinodontiformes; family Poeciliidae; genus Girardinus; species Girardinus metallicus. Next base: position 129,025 of record CAEGAE010096875.1, read on the forward strand.
AGAGCCGATCTGCAGAAACACCCCACACACAAGCACTGTCTCTCACTCAATCACACAACAGTGAGTTAGAAATTCAACCTGATACTCATTCCATTTATGAATATTCATGTACATCTGCTCCCCTGCAAATTAAATGTAAGCTGTTTTTAATGCTGCTTAAACCGAAATTTCAACCTGAACTCTTTTAGTAGTAGTTTGTTTTCACGTTTGGCTATTTTCCCCTTTCAAATGATATGATATTTACCTTTAGTATGCTTCTTAAAGTCACCATTTTTATCTGCAAACAACAGAGTCCTAACTCTAGATTTTTTCCAAACTTTGGGGTGTGAAATATATTTGGTTGGGTATGTAATCCCTGGTGTAGAACACTCACTGATGTATCCCTTAAGGAAGCTCCGCGATGTCATCTTAGGCACAGCAGTGATGCAACATCAGTGAAGGATTTGAAAATCACTGTAGGCTGGAAAGATGAAGGTTAAGGAGATTACGGTTTGGAAGAGGTTTGTGGATTGACAGAATTGCCTGAGGCTGGTAGGGTATGTATACAGGTATGTTTACATGGGTGCTGGCAGTTGTGCCTAAAGTGACAAAGACAGTCGTGCCACTACATTCACAGTTTCAGCTTACAGCTTATTCAAAGGTGTGTGGTTTAGTTCCTGACTTACTCGTGTTTTTATTTCCTTTACTTCATTCTTATCATTATCTGTCCTCCATTCTCTGACTCTGCTTATTGAAGAGCTTCTCTCCATTCCTTTGAAGACTCAGGCAGACTGTGCTGGGAGAATTGAGGAAATAAAGGACCACAACTCTTAATATCTTTTCTTTTGCTGCTTCTGTATAGCACAGCAAAATTCACACAACTTCACAGAAACACACTCTCATCCCTACAGGTATCCTGATCTTAGGAAGGATGTTCTTACCGGCCTGCTCCACTAAGAAATCCTCCCAAAAATACCTCAAATAGTTGGAAAACTGGCGTAAGAAGGAAAGTCAGAACAGTGGGAAGAAGAAGTGATTAAGCTGCAAGAGGGACAGCTTAGGAGACACAGAAGTTTATCTGTCATGATGAGTGTTTTGGTCTTTCCCTGTCGTGTATATGTTGTTGCGTGTGTGTGTGTGCATTAAACCAGTTTTCATGATGGGAAGATAAAAGACCCACAGAACCCTTTGATGTCCTTTCTCAAAGATGAAATCAGTTAAACAGCAAACCAAATAGCACTTTTTAACTAGATCCATTTACACATCAGAGCAGCATTATGCACACTGACTTCAAAACTTCAAACATGGCTGCCCACTTGAACGAATGGATGATTCAACGTACGCTATTTATTCGCTGCAGGAAGATGTCTTTTACAAAATTGGATCAAATGGAAAATGTCGTTTTGGAAAATGATTGCTCATTTCTGTAAACTATGTGCTGCCTCGCCACAAAGAGAAAGAAAGCCACCGATGCTAACATATGCTGTTTCAGCACATCCCAAATATGCCTAATGGTGGTAAATACTGGACTTCTAGTGTCAATGTCATTTGACAAAACACATGCTGATGGAAATTTGTGGATTTCTAGTGTATTTTGAACTCATGAAAGTAGACATTTGCTGCTGCAAAATCAAACACCATAACACGGCTTCACAGATTTATACAGTTGGCAATGGACTAAATGGGTGCAGCACTCTCGCTTCTACTTTAGTTACCCAGGATATTCTTGAGATTGCTGAGCTATTTAATCCAGGATGTTGATTATTGTACTGCAGTGAATATCTTTCTGCCTGTCTACTTACTTTTGAGCAATAACAATTTTATATTGTAGTCTGCACCAGGTCCTGATTATTTCGTATTTATTAATTTGTTCCTTTGTGGTTTTGGTCATTTTGCACCAATTCGATCTAACCAAGAAAATGTTTCAGCCTTTCATAAAATAGGTGATGAGGGATTTTCCTAAATTTTCTCATTCTTTTTTTATAGCTCAACAGCAGGAGATCTGATGATTTGATCAGAGGTCATAACATTTAGTAAGTCAGATGGTCCAAGTTGTAATCTTTAGTTACAGTTAGCTCTTAAGTTGTCTCTTAAAGTTGAGAGATACTGTAACTACCTCATTGTGTTTGTTTTTCAGAACATTGACAGTGTCTTCCATGCAGACTGTTATATATTATGTGTTGTTTATTTGTTGGACACGTTATAGCTAAAATCCCTTATTGGTAATATGACCTAATTTTGATGAATCATAATTTTTAAACTTTAATCAGTCAATATACTTAGGGACAAAAAAAATGGAGCTGCAGCAATAAAAGTACGCTCCGATTAAGTGTTAGTCACCAATTTAATCAATACCTCATCAGCTGGTTTGTTTTTGCTTTCATGCTAATGCTCAGTAATTTTTCTAATGTGAAGCAAGTTTTCTATTTTCTGTTGCGGTCCCTTTGTCCTTCTTTTCTGACGTTATCTCGCTCTCTTTACTTTTCATTTTGATTGTGGCTACTGGGAGTCCTCACATCTTCTGAGATTTCTCTTCTCCTTCCCACACTAGAGAACCAACATGGCGGCCAATTAGATTTCTGGACAGTGCTGACCATAAATCATGCACTGCACTGTCAGACACACAGGGACTTACTACCTTCTTTTTTTTGCAGTTCTTCCTTTTTCGTTCCTTCCTTTTTTTTTATGAACAGGTAAAAAACAATCAGAAATTGCATTGCAGGCGTGCTTATCCACCTTTAATCTGCTTATACATCTCATCTCATTTTAATTAGATTTCTTTTCTGTTCTTTGCTGCTTGCTTTAACTTTTCATGAACGCTGTGTTTTGTTTTTTTCTCTCGTCTTTTTGATGAGGCATTATCGAAAGTAAACATTTGATTAACATTTATCAAAGACAAACTGTTTGATGTTGACAAGGTTAAGTTTTTCATAGATATTTGTATATTTGTTGCAGCTTCTGCCTCTGACAGCCAGGCTTAATTCCTCTTATTTTCCTTTCTTTTTTTCTACTGCAGTCTGAACTCTGTAATGAGCTCCCTTTCTGCCGTTGTCTTTCTGTTTTCATTCTCCCTCGCTCTCTCTATGTGCTGCTGTTTTTTTCTCTTCCTTTTGCTTGCATGCCGGGGAACAAGGCTGTAAATGGTCGTCAGGGAGAAGACATTTTGATGGAGGAGAGATAGTGAAGACAAAACGTGGCAGTTTTTGGTCATAGTCGAGCTTTAAAATGTGATAAAAGATATTAATTGAGGAGGAATTTGTCTCTGGGCAAGAAAGCTGTATAAAGAATTCGTTTTTAATGTGTGGAGCTGCATATTTACCCTTGTTTAGGTAGTGCGTTATGTCTTTGTGCATTGTGACTGAATAATAGCCACGAGTAAAAGCTGAAACAGGAAGTGGGGGGCAGAATATATCTCAGAGTTGTATGGAATAGTTTTTTTCAATTTGCTAATTAACTTTTTTGCCATATGCTTAGATATTATGTTTGCTGGTGTCCTGTATTGTGTGAGATCATATGTATACATGTTACTGGGGGAATATAGAGTGCTTTGCAAAAATGTTCATTCCCTTTTTTAGCGATATGTCAAACTTTGGCCAAGTAAATTTTACTTTAAACCATTTCACTTTAACTCTGGCTGTTAGGATTTTGTCCGATGGGGGTCAAACCTTATGAAATCTGGAGTCTTTTGAACTTAGTTGTGCTGGATGTTATTCTGGTCTGTCAATGGAAAGAGGACTGGAGTTATATGTGCACCACACTCCTCAAATTTTGTAGACGAAATCTGAAAAACATAAAATTTCCTTCCACTTTGGGTTTGCGGTACCCAGAGATAACTGAGTGTTTTGACATTTTTAAGTTAGCTAGGAACACTTCTGAATTTAATATTTTTTTATTTGGCAATTATTTAGACTTGAGAAATAATTTAAAATAAACACTTTTAAATAACTTCTGCACCTTTTTAACTTTGACTTTTCTCAAAAGTACATATTTGATCTTTTTGTCCATTTTGCATATTTGTTTGAATGTCCCTCTTCGATGAAAATGAAAATGTATTTAGCGAATCAGGTCTTAAGGTCTCTCTTGGACATAGTGTAATTTTCTAAGATTTAATATCTAACCATTTTGAAGATTGTATGACATTTAATAAGAATATTATCAGAGATTTGTAAGACTTTTACCTTCAGTCTGTCCTATGACATTCTATTAGCCATTGTTTGGAATCTGTGGAAGGATTGTTATAATTAGTTGATTGTGGTAATGTTGACAGGATCCTGCTTGTACTTCTGAAATGTCCCAAGAGAATTGCTATTGTTGCACAATCCTACCATTCGCAAAATTTTCCCATACTTTTGTTTTCCGTTTTTTTGAAGACTTGCTGCTGAAAGCCTTCAAATTGATTTTCTGCCTCTGCACCATGGTGCAGAGAGGATAAAAACTTCTTCAAGTTTTTATCCTCTTTAAAATTAGTTTTAGTTTTAGAAGTATTTGTAATTACATTTATTTAATTTTATAGATTCCGTTTTGTTCCTTTTAACTAGAATTGGGCTTTTCACTTTAAAATGCATCCTTGTAAGCAAAGGGCTGAAATTAGTTTTTGCACCATAACAGTCCTCCTCATATGTGTGTTACAATGATGGATTCAAATGTGTTTTGTGTTGAATTTGTTTTTATTGCTTCTTCACCTAGAGATGTGTGTGGCTTTTATTATTATTTATTATTGCTACATTTCAATGGAAAATGCAAGCACTGCTTGCCTGTGGCATTGTTTTAGGAACCCTGATAAAGGGTTTGAGTGCATTGCCGAGTTGTATCAGTGGAGCCTCCCACTGGCAGTTTGTTAATTAAACTGGCACATTGCAACCGTGATTAAAGCACGATACTTTTTGCTTTTTTAACATTTGTGAACCCCTTCAGCTCATGTGACAGTTGACACATCAGTCTGCTCATAAACACTGGACAGACATGCAAAAACACATGTTATATCAGTTCAGTACATCGTAATTAGTCCTCCCTGTTTGATTTATTTCCACCGTTAATTTATGCACTAATGCCTTCTGTTAATGAATGGTTCTGGCTCGTTTTTTTCACCTCTCCTTCCATCTTACGGTCTAAGCTCTTTATTATGTTTACACTGCGGCACCGCCAGTCATAAAACTGTTCTCCAGTGCACTTATACGAATCAGCTAGCTCATTATTGCATTTTATCACTCTCTACAAAGTCGACAACAGGGGAGACATTTGTAGGGTTTCGGTGTTTTTTTTTTTTTTTTTTAAGTTTATTGTCTGGTTTGTTGCCATGTTTTTGTATGTAAATCTTCTCTTAAATGACAATTGTGTGTGTTATTTCCTGACAACCAAGGATTAAAGTTTTTGAAGAGTATGGTTAATGTTGGACTTTGATGTACCCAACTTCCCCCAACCCAGCAAGTTCAAATGAATGGCTTGTTTACAGTTCTCTGCAGAGTTGAATTACGTGCTAATGATGGAGTGCATCTATTTGATTAGGTGTGTTGTTTCCAGGGACACATTTAAAGATTGCAGGTTAGTAGCTCCCAAGGACTGAAATTGGTTTTTAGATCTTCCAGTGTCCTGTGTCCTCCCAAATATGTTCTTCTCTTTCTGAGTTAGTTTTGCCACATGTTTTGTATCATTATTCTGCTGAAAATCCCATTGAAGTCGCACTTTCTATTAACTGGCAAAGGCTGCCATATGTTAATTGAAAATGTACTGATAATTTAGAAAATCATATTTTAAATAGGTTCTCAGAAGAGATGGGGGTGGAAGCCCACAGCATCACAGGTTCATTAAGAACAATTTGCTAAGTGAAACCCATTTGATTCATTAAATACAGACTAATGTTTCTAAGCCCTTTTTCTGTAGATTGTAATAATTTTCCGCTTACAGCTAATAATTAGATTATTACACAAGTTCAATGAAAAAAAAAAAAGGAGATGTGGGCTTAATGAAAGTGTTTGCTTGCTCAAAGGTTGCTGCTTTCAATATGTACTTTGACTCTGACAAACAAACAGCATCAGAACTTGTATTGTAATTTATTAAATTTGACTGTGTATGGTGGTTTTTTATGTTTCTGCCTTTGTCTTACAAAGGCAGAAGATGCAGCTGGAGTGTCAACACATTTCTCAAAATGTGTTGACATGTAGATGACATCTAATTGTTCTAAAAATTTGATGACCCTCTCATGTTCTCTAATGGGGATTTTTTTTCTTCCCTTACCTTCCTGTTTGTTGTATGTGGTTGCAGGACAAACTTGGTTCCTCATCTTCTTCTTTCTTTGAGTTGTTTTAAACTTTGCAATTATAAATTTTGCTATTATTATTCTGAGCATAGATTTGATGGCGAGTTTAGATGAGTAGCCTTTTCTCCTTTAGCTATTTTCTGACTGAAATATAAAACCATCTGGCAACTTTTGTTCAAGAGGCCTTTCTCTTGTCTTTTCCATTTTGAAAAGTCTGCCTTTCTGTACCATGGCAAATACTGTATGCCTTTTTTACCTGAGTAAATATCCCTAGAGTTATTTGTTTCTACATTTTACAGTCTGAGATGATGCCACTTCAACTAGAAGAGAAATTATGACTTATTTTTACAAGTCATTATGTAGGGTGCTAATAAATGGATGGTCTGTTAATAATGGTAATTGTAAGCAGAGGCAGTGATACCTGAATCATAAACTAAATCACTGGTTAGTTGCGCAATCGGCTGATATCCTGATGCCAAACATCCTAAACAAAATCTACGATGGATGACAGATTTTTATTGAACATGGTAACAGACAGTCAACCAGTCTTTAAAGGGGAACGGATAAAGAGCCAAGATATCCTAGGACAGGATATAAATGTGTGACCTTCAGTAGGATGCGTTCTGTGTAATAACACCTATCTGAAACATCATGATATTGCCTTTGTCAAAAACAGGATGTTGGTAATTGGGTTATGTTGTCTTTCAAAGGGAATGTGAGCTGCAGCAGTGATGGGATAAACAGGCTGCCTGTGTTGTGTGTCAGAACACGGTCGGGTGTGTGGGCACCAGGCATCAGAGGATGTCCCTGATTCTGATCGCATCTGGTCTCTATGTGATTTCTTCTTGTTATCCAACGCCTTAAATCTGGACCAGAATCAGTCGGTGTGATCACTCGGTTCACAGTCATTGGGCAATATAAACGGCACAGACGAAAAAAGTGGCAGTTTGGTGTCTATCTATATGTGGTGTTGCAAATGTGCATAGATGTTGCATGTATATGTGAAAGATAGCAATCTATCCACTCTGACATCCAATATAAATGCTTTTATGAACATCACTATCAGTCTCGAAGGAGTCTCGGCCCTGTAGCTCCACCTGGGCAAGATTGCTTCATCAGTTTGACAGCTCAGCCTTAACTTATGATTCCAACAGCCTGAGATATAGACTATATTACTACCGTCTGAAGTCAGATAGGCTGTCATATCATAACTGTAAGATTGGAATTCTAAAAGTTTTTCTTCCTATCCTCAACAAATTTCCAGTAAGTGTAATTAAACATGTAAGCAACTTTATAGTGTTATCCCAGTATTGATGCTTTTATTTCACAGATTAATCAGGAAATTGTTTCATAGTGAACATTGTGTCTGATGTCACTACTGTGAGTCACATAAGATTGTATCAGCACAAGCAAAATCAAACTAGTTTAACCCACTTAGTGTCTGGAGATGGATAGAAGTAATCTTGTAGAATTTCCTAAAACACTTGAGGGAGGTCTTCCACATCCAGGTCATTTTGTCCATTTTAGTGGCACAGTCAAATAGCATACTGTGTTCCTCATTTTAAAAAATGCATAGTAATAATAAAAAAAACTTGTATTTTGCATAATCCATCAATCAACATGTATACTTTTGTATTACTAGGAGGTGTATTTGATATCAGTGTAGATTTATTCATGAAAAGATTTGTCAGTGGACTGTATGCACAAAGGATAAAGATTGAAAAAGAGAAATGTGGTATGGAAAACAAAACTTACTATAGGTGGTAGAAAGGGGTTATTTCTATGCTTCATATTTAATTTTTAATATGAAGCACAGAAAAAAAAAAAAAAGATGAGCTATGTGTTTATGCAAAACCAATATTGTGTGTAAGAAAAGAAGATGGCCTCAACTTTGGTCTCTTTGCCTTGGATGCAAAAGTTCCACAGGGTACACTACCACAGGTGGACTTTTCCCTCTTGTCTACTTATTTCCTACCTCTACAGCTTCCATCATGTTTTACCAGTCCTTGTTGCCGTGGCAACACAGGGCGGAACTGAGAGAGGGAAAGAAAGAGGAAGAAATAGAGGAAGAGAGCAGAGTAGAGTGAAGCCCAGAGGGATCCTCCACTCTTCCATCTCTGTAATCTAAGTGAGGAAGGTGTCACCCCCCCAGGTCCACCTTGGTAGAAAATTAGATTTAATGGATATGTTTTTTTCCTCATAGGAAGCACATCCTGTGGTTAGATATGCTGCCACTGCTTAAATTGGGCTTTTTCACCCTGCATTACGTTTGTGTGATTAAACTTCATTGACATAGTTCTTGTGTGTAAACATCAAAACAAATTATGATGACACAATTGTAGACATCCAAATGAGCTGTGATAGTCAACACAAAGGTTTCATGTACACTTGTTGGTGCATGTCTTCTATTCAGGGAAATATTTCAGCTTCCGAATGGCAAAATTGACAGTGGTATGTTTTCTGCTTAAAGCTAAGAACTGTGCCAGATTTTATATCTCTAATGTAATGTACAGCCTTGCCTGTTTTCACTAATTTTGTGTTAATTCCCATAATTACTAACTTCGCCTACATTTGGAGCTAAAAAATTTGGAAAATGAATAGGGGGGATAATTTTGACTTCTGGCTTGGCTATGTTGTTACTACAAATTGTCACAAAGGAAATTAGGAAAAATCTATCAATACGCCTTGATGAGGCGTCATCGTGACTATAGTTAAATCTTGAATTTTAGACCTCTGTACTTGCGTGTACTTGTCAGTTTTAGAGAAGAAGTTCACTCTACACTGCATGAAAACATGAGTCTTAGATGCATAAAAATCCCACCCACAGTCAGAAGCACACCAGGCACTACAAGAAGACAGAGGGCACGTTCTGTTATCAGAGGCAGAGAATTTCAGATTTTTCCCCTTTTCTCCTTCTTTAAGGGGTGAAATGCTTGTTTAAGTTTCTGAATGCATCAGATCAGACCATTGTGACATTGATCCAAAAATATTCGTTGATGTCATCATGATTATGATTTGTTTTTGATAGTGAGATTGGATTAAGCACTCCCAGATACTTGCAGACATTTTTAACAACACCCAGGTGAAGATGCATACAAGTAGCTTAAAATATGTTTTATTGCAGTATCTTTGATTTATGCGTATTTATCAAGTGTGGGAAAATTGAACATTAAGAAATAGACTTAAAAAGATCAGCAGTCGTACCATTGCTTTCGCCCATGTTGTCATTAATTTGTAGAACCTTCCACGACAAATAGGTCTTCAACAACATTTTAGTAACTTTCAGGATAAATATAGAGGGGTCTTTAACTATTTATCTTAACATAGAGATCCTAATCCTTCATTATGTTCTCTTCCTTTTGAGTGGGAACTGAGATGTTCATGAAGAAGTGGGGATTTTGCCTCTGTTGTGCCATTTCTGTGTTGATTTGGCCATTTAGCTTTGGATGTTTATCCATTTTACGTGTCTCAGGGAAAGACCACCAAACTTTTAGTTAACATCTTCTGGTATATTAAGCATCTAATGATTCCATGCACTCTAACGAGGCACCCAGGACCTTTAGGGGAAAATGAGCCCAAAACATCACAGATTTTCCATAATGCCAAACTGTGGAAATGAGGTGCTTTGCCACACATTCATCAGTTTAGTGGCTGGATGTCTATGGGTATGTTGTGCTGCCTCATAATCAATGCACACTATCAATATCATCTGGGAAATGGTAAATGTTCTATAGAAGAGCATCCATAGTTGAAGCACTATCCTAAAGTCTGAAAGAATAAAATGACTGTAGCAAAATCAATAAAATGCAGACTGAAAGCCTTTTTGCAGCATAAATTTGATCTTCAAAGTTTTCTTAAACTAATAATAAAATTTTTATTTTGTGCGCTCGATATTATGTCGCCTTATGAGTTTTATGTGTCATTATACCCTACTACTATCCTCTTCACTGTGAATGCTGACAAGATAAATATGGTTCCTGGTTCAGCTTAGTGACCAGTGACATAAAAAGGAGCTTCTTTGTTGTCATATTTAGACCGTAGGAAAATAAATGGATGCAAATTATAGGTTGCTTGAAACTCTTTATCCACTGAAAAAGGTACATTTTAAAATGAAATTATTGCTTAAGTTTCAGTTATTCTGCAATAAATGTTGAGGCAAAATATTTGTGAAATTGTCTTAGAAATAGATTTGTTTTTATTTTTTAATGGAAGGTTAAGCTACTGCAAAAAATTTATTGATTTAAATGCTTTCTATATGTAGTGATGGGAAATTTTGTTTCAGTCCTTGAGACTGGAAAGCAGCTTTGGCAACCTCGAGAGCAGCATTTAGGACAGCCAAATCCACGCAGTTCAAAGACATCAACAAAACTAAGAGCCAACATTCAACGCAGTCATCAAACTCTAGCAGGAAACACTATTTTCCAACACTGTCTACATTAGGGTTGGCAGTACATTTAATCAGATCTATAGGGATTAATGCAAATCTGAAAGCTTTATATGCTTTCAAAACAATTTTCTTTGGATAAGGTATTTTTATATTCCTATAAGCCAAGACCAGAGAAGCTTACTAATGCTAACAAATTGAAAAAAATAGCTCCACATCAGATGGACTGGGTGGAAGTGTTATGATTTTAGGACATATCACTATGCTAAGGAGCTGGTATAAGTTTTCAAATGGTACTTTCTGAAAGGCAACAGTTCCTTTTATTTTTTCTGTGGACACTGATTGCTGTTCTGTAAACTCCCTTTTTATCAGTAGACATTTTACACATTAAATGTTTGCAAAACACTGGTAGGTCTTTGAGTCTATGTTCTTTAAGTTTTTTCACTTTCACTGTGTCCGTCTCTGATCTTTCCCCAAGGATGGTTATACTTGTAAGAGATATAGTCATCAAACAAGTATAATATTTCATTTTAATTCTTGAGTGTATGGACTTGAGATCTCATTTGTGGGGGCTCAGTTGTCATTATGTTTCAACACATTTTTTCACAATCAGCCTGGTCAATACCACACTCATTATAGCACAAAAATGTGTATGTAAAAAGAATGCATGCGGACCAATGTATATGAATACATAGTCGAAGAGTTACACAATGAATAAGAATTATTCATTAATCACTGTGAAGTGAACGGGATAATTCCATGGTAATTAGTGTTCTGTGTAATCAGTTTTTATTTTCCTGTGCTGCTGTTAGGTGCAACAGACTAAACAAAAGGAGGCTTGCGTGCATTTCTCCCTCACTCGTCCTCTAATTACAAACATATCCAATTAATTACCCACAAGTCCCACTTACATCTGTGTGCACGAAGTGAGAGGGTGAGATTGGAGCAGGGGGCAGTCAGCCAGGAGCAATGACACACGAAGAAAAAATAATAAATAGTCACACACAGGCATGTAGAGTGTAGATTCACATGCATGTTTGCACCATAAAGCACCCTGCTATAGAAAACATGCTGGCCATTTGTGAATTGACTGATTTTGAGTGAGGGAGTTGGTGTTGAAGGAGCCACATGTTTGTTTGAATGCGAGGATTAATGCATAGCTGCTGCTTCAATATTTTGTGTTCACATTTTCCACTGGTACGAACTCTCCATTTTTTTAGTAGTTCTACAATGTGTATATTAAGCTTTAAATATAAATGTCATAGGAGAAAATGAAATATTGTAATTATTTTGAGCAAGTTCAACAAAAACAAAAACTGATTCTGAATTCATTTCACACAGCTAAAATTTAATTTGTTTTTATAGTTCACAGTCGGAAAAGCGATGATGCAAAACTGAGTTTTTAACTGAGTGAAATTAGCTTGGAGCTACTTGTTCTAAGTGAACCATCAGTTTAACACTTCAAATTCCACTTACATTCTGTCCTTATTTGCGTATTTTCTCTATTTTAGTATAAAGAAAAATAAGTCTGTAATTACCCAGAAAGTTGGTTATTAAGACTTTAAAGGTGGAGAGAAGAGTCAAAGTAAAATATTATTCCATAATTACTCACCTTAAGAATTTGAATGCTTGTTAAATAGTCGTTGTAGTTGTGATATTTCTATTGTTTCAGTGGGTAAGTGTGAAAATACATAAATACAAACTCTTTCCAGTTTGTAGAACTTACGATATATGCAGTATTTGTAACCATGAATAACACATGCTGCTTCTTCAGATATCATTTCGACCGTATGGTTGTTAGGAGAATGTTTGGCTCAGTGATGTGTGCTTTTATGATCTTATAATTTCCCATAATTTAGCAGGATTATTGCCTCACACTGCGTTTCTACTCGACTTAACACAGCAGAATCATAAACCAGCTGAAAACATAAAATTCTCTGTATGTTATCTTACTTTATCCTTCCTTCATTACCTTCATTGTTCTCACTAACATTCACCCTTTCATAAACAGTAGGTTGTGGAAGTCAGCAGAAAAAGACAAAAATGTAATTTGAGTCTTGTTTTATTGTCAATATCTTCCAACCAGAACCAAAAATAGAATGTTCAAACTTCCGTTGCGGAACAGGAAAGTGCTCCAGTGGAGCCTTAGTGTGCCGTCGCATCTTGGCACGCTGGCAAGCCGAACAGAAAGCTGCCCATGTCCGAACATCTTTACGGAGTCCCGGCCACACAAACTTTGCCCCTACCAGTTTAACAGAAGCTTTAATGCCCAGGTGTGAAAGGGAATGAACTGCATCAAAAACCCGCCAACGCCAACTAGTAGGGACCAAAGGCCAAGGTTTACCAGTCGAGACATCGCAAAGAAGGGTTGCACCACACTCATGAAAGGAGACCTCCTCTAAATGCAAACTGGATTCAGCCACTTTAAAGGGCAGAATATCCTGGTCAGTCAGTTGGTCTGTGACCATGGCGAGGTAGTCCACACCTAAATGCACAGAAACAATCTTTGCTCTGGACAGACAGTCAGCCACCAGATTATTCTTGCCAGCTACACGCTGAATGTCAGTAGTGAACTCTGAAAAGGCAGATTATTTGTGTTTGTAGAGTAGGTTAGAAAGGCATAAATACAGACAGGAAAGGGAAAGAGATAAATGTGCCAGTGTATTCTTTCATTAGGTCCCGAAATGACTTCAGAGACACTTGTTTGACTGACATGAGTGCTTGCTGTCAACAAAGGTCATTCAGTGAATGCGTGAGAATGAAAGAGACAGACAAAGTCCAAGTCAAGGGGTGGTGTGAGTAACGATTGTGCTCTATGCTAAAACCTCCATGTCATAGGACTGAGCTGAGCTCTGCTCCAGAGGCATTTCTGCCCCGAGGCCAAGTGTCTTTAGCTGTGAAATGGTTCTCAGTTTCACCCTCTTATTGCCAAAACCCCCGTGAAGTGGACCTCGGCTTGTATCAATGAATCTTCTTTATGCACTTTTCTATTACAACCAGTTCAATAGCATAGATACATGCATTCATAAGGACCCCATCTTTTTGTAAAACCCTTTATCACTGACAGACACAGTCCATCAGTTCAAGGTTATTTGTGTTTTTTTTTTTTTCTCATTAGGTTGATTTACCATGCATTCCTTTAAGGATTGTGATTGTGCATACATACCATTGTGGAAGCCTAAAGAGGCATTGTAGTATCGCTTGAATTTTGACCCCTGGTGATTACTGTCAGACCTTTTGTCCGACTGAGAGGGCTCAGGCAGACGTCCTGCTGTGGGAGTGGTTTTGTTTTTGGAGAGGTGGATACTGTTCATGGCACATTAAATGAAAGCGCAGAAAATCACATGTGCACACTCTAAGCACAGAAAACTAAAGCAACTTTTATTTTTCACATTCACCACTCGACTCTTCAGTCCTTTAGCTAATCTTGTCCACTGCTGTCAAACAGTGGCAACTCTGCAGCTTTTTTTATTCTTCTACAGTGGCTTTGTCATAGTTTGAACCCGCCTGAATACACCTGGCTTGCACAAATTGAGGCAATTGCATCACATTGCAGTCATAGATTTTAATATTTATTTTAGATAATCAGTGAACAAACAACTGAAATCCAATTCAAACTTTCTCACTCATGCAGGGAACACAACAAATGTGTGGAAGAATGGGCAGATACGAAAAGACATTTATATTTTTGGCCTACAAGGCAAATCTGACACTAAAACCAACCTTCTATTATGTTTAGATGATTTTTTTTTTGGCACAGCATCTTTAATTTATTTTGAAATAATCGTATGGTTTATCACATAAAATTTTATTTTATAATTTTGTGATGTGACAAAATGACAAAATGTCACATCACAAAATGATGAATTTTTAAGGGTATGCTTATGCATTCTTGAATAAAACTAGTCAAATGACCAAATAGTTAATTGTGTGATCAATATTGCAAAAATCAGCTTAAATATCACTACAGTTTTTCTTTTTTGAACTTTCTAACCTCTCTATGTTGTAGTTAGTTTGTTAAATATGAAATTCTAAGGTTTTACCTGCTAATATTGGTAATAATCATATCAGAAGGCAATTACAGTTCCTTCAGTTGAGTTAATCCACATGTGCCCTTTCTATGTTATCGGGGCGGATACCATAGGGCCTTTGGAGGTAGGCCTAATGAAAGACCTGAATTACTCTTTTATTCTGTGGAAAGACACACATGACAGTTTGAGGGAACGCTCACCTATTCAACACCCACTTATTCCCATCTCTGTCTGTTTCTTTCTTATTCACCTTTTCTCAAATCCCCCCCCCCCATAAGTGCCATGTCTCACTCCATTTCTCCATACAATGGCTGTGCTGTATTGCAACTGTTCCTGAACCCCTGCAGCCACAGTCTGTCCCCAGGCCAAGTCTATGACACAGTTGGCTGGGGCAGAAGAAAGACCCTGCAGCCCTGCCTCATTAAAATGGTAAAGAGCTGGAGCAGGGCAGGAAAGCTAATCCCTCCACCGGTCCCCTCCTAGAGCCCTCATCTTCTGGCCTAAGACCCTGAGACACATAACACACATTTAATATCATGAGCAGCTCAGGGGTTTGCTAAAACACACAGCCCACGGGACATGGCACTGATAGGGATCAAATGGGACAGTTTTGGGAGCTTGGAGTGAAGGAAATGGATTTGGGCTATTTTGAAGGAATGGCGCACTGATTAAATTTTAAAGTATTTATATGTTCCTCTAAAATGTAGTCATGTCAATTTGACTGCGTATTTGTAAGAACAACATTTTTTTTCCCAATTTCCAGTGAAGTACAAAATGTAAAGAAGTCTCACAGCTGTGTTTGTTTAACTGACTCTTCCGGTGCACGTTGTTCTGTTGCATATCCGCCAGAGACAGTCACACACATATAAAGTTACTGTGGTTGCATAAGAGGGTTTGTTTTATTTTTCAACCACAACTAAAACTTGCTAATTCATACAGTGGTTCAAATTTTGAAGAAGAGCATAAAAAAGTGAAACCAGCTCCAAACCCATTGACACATTCAGTTTCAGAACATTTTAGCTGCAAGGCTTGCAAAAAGATTTAAAAGCATGGAGATGTTAATTTCCCCAGAGATTAATGCTATGCAGGTACTTCAGTAATGGCAATAATAATCATTTACTATTATTACTATTGTTTCACAATGACAGCTTACAAAAAATGCAGTATTACAGTGTACCGTGAAGACTTAATTGTGTTTATTGATTGTGCTTGAAACACTACAATGTCAGCAACTTGTAATACAACAGATTAAATCCACAGGGTCACATGCACGGCCTTCATACTGTTAGAAGTTCTGGTTTAGTACTTCTCCGAAGCCATAAAACATTGTTTAAACACAAAATACATTTTGAGTTCAGTTTGCATGCCTACTCAGCTGGCCCACCTGAAGTCCTCTACGATAAATAGTATTTTGCTTTCACCACAAAGTGATACGGGAGAGGAAAAATTGAAAAGAAAGGAGAAAACGAGTGAGCAAACCCATTTGTTGGTGTCCAACGTTAAAGATCTAAGGGAGCGGATCTCTCCAGACTCCAGAAGTGAGTGTGCTGGCTTTAGTTCAGCCCTTTGGCAGCTTTAGTGAAAGGGCATGACAAGGGTGTGTTTGGATTATGCTAATGCATTCTACAGTGAAATTAAAGTTATATGCAGCCTTAGATGTAGTCTGCTCAATAATTTGCTTTGGACAATGACAATAAAAATAGATTTAATACACTTTGATATTACCCTGAGTATGTGCTGATAGCTTGTTCTCTCTTCTGAGGGCAGATCTTGATTGTGATAATTAACTAATCTCATAACACGGTGCACAAGTAACACAAAAGGCCTTATTTGTTATATATGTATATTTAAAATATGCATGCCTCACGAAGGGATATCACAGAAAACATTTCCATATTGCAGCCACAAACTGTTTATGCAAATAATTTCAGGTTTAAAAATTAAAAAGGTGTAGTATGTATTTATACTCGGCATCAATGTGTCAATGTGCCAGAGCAACCACCTTATGTTGCTCTGGCAGTTTTCCACATCTAGAACTTGTTGCTCATTCTTTGATGTAAAATGGTTCAAAATCAGGTAGATTTGACAAAGTGGACATCAATTTTTAAGTCTTGCCACAGCTTTTAGATCTATATTTTGACTAAGCTATTCTATTATAATAATATGCTTTGATCTAAACCTTACTATTGTAGATATGCCTACATGGTTAGGGTCTGTGTCTTGTTGGAATCATCCTCCACCCCAGGCTGAAGTCTTCTGTAACTTCTAACAGGTATGCATTTTTGCTCCATCCACCTTCCCTTCCAAACTCTGACCACATTCCTTGTCCTTAAACACATTCTTTCAATATGATGCTCCCACCACTATATATCCCTATTAGGTTTGGATGTTCTTTGCTACTTTTTTGATCAGTTGTTTTGGTTGACTTTATGTAGGGGTCTGCCATTAAAGGGGTGGCATACAAATGCATGCAATTCTTCCCAGCTTCTTATTAGTAAAACAAATGTTGTTTCTATGGCCCAGTTATGCAAAATCCCCCAAATAAAATACATTGTTTGTAGCTGCATGAGGGAATATAAAGAAGTTCAAGGGGTATAAATACTTTCACAAGAAATTTTACATTGTACTTTCTGTTATCAGACTCCCTTTATATAACTTATAACATAATTGTATGTTGTCACGATACTAAAACATTTGCGTGTGTTCTTCTGGCTTGCACAATAATTCATATTCATAATTACTCAGCTGATCACAGCAGTTTTACATTAAGTCTAGGGAGACAATGAGCTTTTCACAGAGCCTGACGAATTAACAGTTTTTGTGGAAAGCTTTAGCGATAAACGCGGTTCGGCTTTTGTTTTTGTACAAGTATCTGATGTTGTTGAATGCAGAATTCTGTAGCTGTTTTCAGATGCTATAATGAACTATTTCAATTGCAAGGCTGTAGATGACTTGATTTATTCAGAGAGGATTCTCATCTGCCTTGGGTGATCTTGGAATCCATACATAAGCGGGTGTGGACTGAGAAAGCTGCAGCTAATTTAGAACTATAAGCACTACACACTTGAAGCTTTAATGATCAGAATTAGCATGATTCAGATGTTAATGTATTCATTATTTATAATATTCATTTTCTGTGTGGGATTTGTAGTTTCTGCCAAAGACTAAAGAGATGAAATATTTTTTTTTTCTTACAGTAATTACTAATCTCCCTTTATTTCATTGCCAAATTATTTATGTTGGCCCTTTTATTGTAGGATTATATTGGATAGGTGGTAATTTAGCATTAACATTTTTGTCTGTGTGTAAACACATAGTTTGGAGTTAATTACTATAATCATGATTATTAAATAGCTGTTTTTCTGTCACTGCCCTTCATTTGACATATTCTGCAATAACAAACAATTATTTCATACTCAAGTGTGTGCGCACACTTACACACACAGCCTTGTGTGTCAGTTGGCAGTTAGCCAAGGCCACAGACATAAGGCAGTGACAGTAGATGACAGCAGTTAAGATTAAAGGGAGTGGGAGTTGTGAGTAGAGCCATAAGAATGGCAGGTTCATAAATATCACATGCAGGGATGCCCCTAATACTTCAGAGTACTGTATCATCACAGAGCCCCATCATAGTGGAAGGACCCAGAATTTGTAGGTGACAATGTGACCGTCTGACGGTATCTGCAACCATGTGGTGAAGGCATGGAAGAAGACAACCTTCTCCACTTGCTGCATAAGTGGACTTTTGATGAAATGACTTTTATCAAAAGTCATTTCATAAAACTTCCCAAAAGGCATTTTGTGCAGTTTTTCTTCTACTTTACTTTTTACTGCTCAATAAAAATAACACACCAGAGATCTGAAAACCAAATCGTATTGTCAAAAAATCAAATAGACAAAGTAATTTAGGGCAGTATTCTCAAATGCTCAGCTGTTATTATCTACACTTAATTAAAAGGGTCAATGGCCATCTTTTTGGAACAAGGTATAATTAGTTAACTGGTTGTCTTTTAAGGCAACGCTAACTTGCCTGCTGTTTGATTTACAGGACTGGTTTTGTAGCTGTTATAATAATGAACTTGATACAAAACCAGTGACCTGACACATTAAAAATACATGGGCATACATTCTCTTTGCTTAAAAGCAATTCAATTAGATGAATTTGGATGAAGTGAGGGAATGATGCAACAGAATGACAATGGTTGTTGAATAAATAGAAAAAAATCACATAACACCCTGATACAATGAATCTACATCTAATATAAAAAAGCTGCCATGCAATAGAAATGCTTATCTGCCATTCATAAACTAAAAATTGAGCAGAAACATGTATTTTCTAGATTGTGAGCAATACAAATAGATATCTTTTAAAGATAGGACTTTGTCACTGTTTATAATTAGCAAAAATGGGAACACCAAAATAAATGTTTGTATAAATGACAGCAAAAAATATTGTACAAAATAACAATATTAAACATAATGGCAAAAGGGTATTTAACCCACCTGTACCGTAAAGTCACATTTTTCTTCAGGGACATTGATGGATTCAGATGGTCCACAGCACCTATTTTAGCAAAGCATTTTAGCAAAACGTTTGAAGGGATCAGTGTCAGACGGGATCATGTGACAGAAAAATAGTAATGAAACTTCAAGTTATCACTGTCGTATAATTTGCACCTTAGAACTTATGTAGAGTCACTGAAAAGTCAATGGAACAAATTTTAAAAGGATTTTACTGACATGAAACTTGTGTGTTCTTTCACTTTGAAGGCAATAGAAGGGGAGAGAAAAAGACAGCTCTGCTTGTGATTAAAACTAGGGCAATATGATCCCAGGAAAAACATAATTGTGATTCCCTTGGTGAAAATTGAGATGACAATATTGATTTGATATGTTGTGAAGTTTTAATTAAACGTTTTTTTTCTAGCCATAAACTTATTATTTCACAGCATTTTCACTATGAAGCTCAGTATAAATAATTTCAAAGTAAGGGGGGTTTGTAGCTTTAATGACTATAAAATTAATGGCCGAGAAAAGTAGCTCAAAGGAGCATTAATCGCATGCAGCAGAGCTTGATCCACTGGTCTTGAGGACGTTTTTACACATGCCTCAGAAAATTCACAATTTTTTAAGACCTCAAAAGTAACTCGGAATAATTAATATATATTTTGTCTACGGATGGCTGTAAGGAGGCATCAGTGTTTGAACATCTATTTCAGTTAACGTTAACAAAGATAAAAGCCGCAGTCATTTCTGAACTGATTTGAATGAATTATGCAAAAGAAAAAACATTCAACCAGTTAGAATTTTCACCCGTCTTACAACAGAAAACTCCATGCAGAGGTTCCAATGAAAAATCACTCTTTTCTACCCTGGTAATCAGTTTTTTTCAGTTCTGCTTACATGTATCAATCAAATAGCATAAAGTTAAATAGACAATGCCCGCACAGTGTTGTACATGCAGTCGTTATGGTAACCGAACCTTGGTCATGTTGCTCTTTGGTGTAAAGGCATTTATGTATTTACGGCTGGATACTCACCCAATGACACAGTCCCCTCATTTCCACAGCTGTTGTCTCTAACATGAATGCACAAACAAACACGGTGCAAATGAACACAAAAAACACACCCGCACGGACACACACAACGCAGCAGAGCAGTAAAGAGATGCTGGGATTTAGTAATTAAACCTGTGCTGCTGTTTGTAAGCTGCCAATACGTATATGTGGGCAGAAACAGACTTGTACGCACACTGGAGTATATTCAGTTACCTTTGCATGTTCTACTTTTTTCTCTTAAGGCTGAGTAGATTTCAGAACACTTTTTGAGATCTGCGTTGCCTGGCTGATTCGGATACACCATACTAGGGCTGAAACGATTCCTCAATTGATTCGAGTACCTCGATTATTAAAATTCCTCGAGGAAAATTGACCTGCCTCGAAGCTTCGTTAATTTATGTTTTATTATTTAGCGCACCGTGTTCCGCCAGGAACATTACTTGCGTTACACAGAGCTCCGACTTCCGCTTCTGAGTTGTTGACGAAAGCTAAGTTTTAGCGGCATAACATCCCATCTTTAAGTTCGGCCAGGGGGTATTTTATTGATTTATGATAATGCCCGGGTTTGTTTTGGGGGACCAATAAGCAACTTTAAAATGACCGGCGCGATACCTGGAGTTACGGCAACTGAACATTGGGAAGAGGCTGCGGGAGTATTTATACAGGTGAGCGGATAGACTGATGGTCCGTAAGTGTAGCTTTATGGACGAACCGCACAATAAATTTCAGATCCCGGTCTGAGCAAACAGGTGACGCAGCGCATCGTACATGGCTGGTAGATGAGTTTCTGAGTTTGACAAGGTGCCGTAAATATTTCGTATTGCTCCCCTATGAGGGGGCGTTTAGGACGAAAACTATGTTTTGTCTCTCACACACTACTAAAAACTCATACACATACACAAAAATTTTTTCTCTCTCACACACACACACACGAAATACTAAAATTGCGCTTATACACTACAAAAATATCACACGCATACAATGTTCTTTTCTCACACGCATACATAAAAGACTAAGACTGCACATATAAACTAATAAAATATAGACTCACCTTATGTATGTGTGAGAGTGATGTCACGGAAGAGGCGGGGCATCA